>JASANV010001561.1:0-156974 GCA_030849715.1 Trypanosoma mega | reverse complement strand
GATTCTTCTTTTTTGTGTAATAATACGAGGCTTGAATGCACAAAATCCTTTTTGTGATGTATGTCCTTCTTTTTATGTTAGCGATGTAGTTGAAGTTTTTTTTATATATTGCTCATCTTTCTTTTTTGTGTTCTTACTTTTTGTGGAATCGTCTTTTTTTAATTATTTTTGATGTGCTTGTGGTTGTGGTTGTTTTCTTTTGTAATTCTTTAAGATTTTTGCTTTTAAAGTAAGAAATATATACAATATGGCGAAAAAAGGTGACCGACGAATAACTGAACCAAACGAATACAAGGGAAATGTTGGTAATGTGATTTTTTCTAATGAGGAAATCTCAGCAGCCCAACCTGTGAAGGTTAAGCCAAGTAGGGTCTCTATTTCAGAGTTGTTTCAGTATGCAGATAGAACTGATGTTTTGCTCATGGTAGTTGGCACTATTTCTGCAATTTTTGTTGGTGGTGGTTTGCCTGCTTTCTCTTTTGTGTTTGGAAGGATGATGAACGACCTCATTCTTTCCAACAATCCTGAAGTGGAAACGGCAAAAAGTGCGCTTATCATGGTTTATGTTGGCGTTGGCGTCATTGTCTTTACATGCTTGTACGTTGGGTGCTGGATGAGTGCGGCTACGCGTCAGGTAAGCACTATTCGTATGAAGTACTTCGAATCTGTTCTTCGCCAAGATATTGGATGGCACGATGAACACAGTCCCGGATCCCTTACTGCTCGTATGACAGGTGACACTCGTGTTTTGCAGAATGGCATTAATGATAAACTGTCGCAGGGTATTATGAATTTTTCAATGGGCATTTTGGGCTTTGTATTTGGATTTGTTTTCTCGTGGGAGCTAACTCTTGTTATGCTTGGGATGATGCCATTTATCGCCATTATGGGTGCCATCCTTGGAGGTATTATGGCTACAATGACAAACTCCGGCCGTGAGCATTTTGCCACAGCTGGGTCCATTGCTACAGAGGCAATGGAAAATATACGTACGGTTCAGACTTTTGGTCGCGAGGAACACGAAGTAGAACGTTTCCGAGAGGCTATTCTTGTATCACAAGCAATGGGTATTAAAAAAGAGCTTACGGGATCGATGGCTGCTGGTGGTACGATGGCTATTATTTTTATAACATATACTGTATCCTTTTTTTTCGCATCCTATCTGGTGGAATGGGGTCGTCGTGATGTGGGACAAATTGTGGCAACATTTTTGTCCGTGTTAATGGGAAGTTTTGGTATAGGTTTCGTTTCTCCATCTCTGACATCACTTGCAGACTCCCAGGCTGCGGCATATGAGCTCTTTGAGGCAATTAATCGTGTACCAGAAATCGATATTGATGCCCCAGGTGAGCCTGTTAAGGGTTTCTTTCACACCATAAAATTTGATCACGTCCAGTTTTCCTATCCTACTCGACGTACTATGCCACTTTTTTTTGATCTTTCTCTTGAGATTAAAAAGGGCCAAAAAGTTGCCTTTTCCGGGGCATCTGGATGTGGTAAATCGTCCATTATTGCTCTTTTACAGCGTTTTTATGATCCTATTGAGGGAAGTATCCTCATCGATGGTACAGATATGCGGTCCCTGTCACTTAAAGAATGGCGTAATCAAATTGGTATCGTTTCACAGGAGCCGAACCTTTTTGCTGGTACTATGGTTGATAATGTACGTGTGGGTAATCCTGCTGCCACAATGGAAGAGGTCATAGAAGCGTGCAAACAGTCAAATATTCATCAAACAATTATGAGTCTTCCTGATCAGTATAACACTTCCGTCGGGGCCGTTGGTTCACAACTAAGTGGTGGACAAAAACAACGTCTGGCTATTGCTCGTGCTATTGTTAAGAAGCCTGCCATTCTCCTCCTTGATGAAGCCACAAGTGCACTGGATCGGAAATCAGAAGTGGAAGTACAAACAGCACTTGATCAACTTATTGAGAAGGGTGGCATGACAGTTGTTATTATTGCTCATCGTCTCGCAACTATCCGTGATGTGGACCGTATTTATTACTTTTCATACGATGGTGTAAAAGGTAGTGAGATTGCAGAAACAGGAACCTTTGATGAACTCATGTCTCTAAATGGGCGGTTTGCTGCAATGGCCATGTTGCAAGGTGTTAATGCGTCTGCTTCACCTACAACGCAGCAGGCTAGCGAAAAGAAAGTTGCGGACACTCTTAACACATTTCTTGATGATGAAGAGCTCGCGGCGCTCGATGAAGAGAAGCCACGTACGGAGCGACAAAAAGTACCACACGAAGAATTAACCAAATGGGAGGAAAAGCGTGCAGAAGTGTCGATGTGGCGCGTCATGTCGCTTACAAAGGCTCAAACGCCGTTTACCCTTCTGGCTTTTTTGGGATCTGCTATTATTGGTGCGTCGCAGCCAGCCAATGCCATTATTTTTGGTAAGATTCTTGGTGTGCTGGGTCGGTATGGCGTCGACCAAGACGTGTCTGCCTTGCGAAGAAACACTAACCTCTACGCTCCATTGTTTCTGGTTATTGCTCTTGCGTCTTTCGTAGGATGGGCATTACATTCTCTCTTTGGATACGTTGGTGAGCACCTGACTACAAGGATTCGCACAATGCTCTTTCGTCAGATACTACGGCAAGATATGAGCTTCTTTGATATTCCAGGACGAGATGCTGGTACACTTGCTGGTATGCTTTCTGGTGATTGTGAGGCAGTGCATCAGCTATGGGGACCGTCAATTGGTTTAAAATTACAAGTCTTCTGTACAGTTGCGGTGGGCCTTATCATTGGTTTTATTTATCAATGGAAATTGGCGTGTGTGGCCATGGCATGTCTACCCCTTGTTTTAATATGTGGTCTTGTGCAGCAGCTTATGGCAATGGGCTTTACACAAAAAAGGGAAGGAGATAATGACGATACTACAGTTACAGAAGCCCTGTCCAATGTCCGAACAGTCACATCTTTTAACCTGAAAGATGACCGTATTGCCGCTTTTCGTGCTATTGTCGAACGTGAGGTACCACGTGAGGTGTTAAAAAATGGACTTATTTCAATTATTGTTGGTTTCAGCCAGTTCGTCTTTTATGGAGTTTTTGCGCTCTGTTTCTGGTATGGTGGAAAGCTCATAAAGAAAGGTGAAGCGGAGTTTGATAGTGTGGTCATTGCAACCGTGTCTGTTCTAATGGGTGCTTTGGGAGCCGGTGAAGCTGGAAGTTTTGCGACAAAGATGGCTGATGCGGACAAAGCAGCACACCGAGTATTCAGTGTTATTGATCGCGTGCCTGATGTGGATGTTTACCAGGACGGAGACAAGAATATGGGTGAAGGATGCAATGTTGCATTCCGCCAGGTGAAATTTATCTATCCTTCCCGTCCAAAGCAAATGGTACTTGCCTCGGTCGATCTAAATTTTCCTAATGGGACGTCAAATGGCTTAATGGGGCAAACTGGTTGTGGTAAATCAACTATAATTCAAATGCTCGCTCGCTTCTACGATAACCGAAGTGGTAAAATTCTTGTAAATGGTAAAAATATCAATGAACTGGATATTGCAACATGGCGACAGGGAATCAGCGTTGTCCTTCAGGAGCCAGACCTTTTCAGTGGTACAGTGCGAGAAAACATTCGCTACTCCCGCCCTGACGCGACAGATGCAGAGATTGAGGAGGCCGCTCGTCTCGCACACATCCATGATGATATCCTCAACTGGCCAGAAGGGTACAATACCAATGTTGGATATAAAGGTCGTGCACTCAGTGGGGGTCAAAAGCAGCGTGTGGCCATCGCACGCGGTCTTCTTCGTCGACCAAGACTTCTTCTTCTTGACGAGGCAACCAGTGCACTGGATAATGTTACTGAAGCTAAAGTTCAGGAAAGTCTGAATGAATTCCAGCAAAAGTATAACCTTACGACTGTCAGCATTGCTCACCGCCTAACAACGATCCGTCATTGTGACCAAATTGTTCTTCTTGACACCGGTCATATCATCGAACAGGGCAACCACAATCAACTCATCGCTCTCAACGGCGAATACAAGGTGCGCTGGGAGCTATATACCAGCGCTACACAATAAATTTTCTGCAAAGGAGTAAAAGAAGAAGTCTGTTGAATTTTTATTTCTATTTTTAGGTTGTGTGTGTGAAAAGGGAAGTTATTTTCTCTACATTTTTTTTGTTTTGTTTTGTTTTACGTTTTCTTCAGTCGTATTATTATTTCCCCTCTGTACTCCTGTCCTGGAGATGAAAACAGACAAGGACATAAGAAATGAAAAAGTGCATCAAAACGTAGAATGAAAGAATATAAATAAATATATATATGTACATATATATATATTTATATATATATGGATGTATATATGGATCTATGTATGTTCATAAAAAAGATTGTGAAGTAGGACGGTAGTCCTGAACAGAAGAAAAAGAGGAAAAAAAAAGCTAATGATGCGTTTCCATATATATATATATATATATATATATATATATATATAATTATTATTATTATTATTATTATTTTTTTTTTTTTACTAGTATTTTTTTTTTTTGACCGAGTAGCAAATTTGAAGAAAGGACGAAAAAGTGAAGAGATGGAAAGAAAAAGAAAACGACCTGCTAGAAATATTTTCGATGAGTCATCGTGAAATTGCCTAACGTCGCCCAACAAGGTGCCGACGTAAATAAAGATGAACAAGCTCTCTAAACTTTATGGATTGCCAGTACATGTCTCGTCTCAATAAGCTCGATCGCGTTGGGGTACTTTTCTTATCTAGTAAAGGTACCTTCACAATTCCGTTTGTGAATTTTTTTTTCAATTTTTTTATTTTATATATATTTATTCTGACTTTTATGTTTATACATGACTGTTTAGTGATTTTTCAAGATTTTACAATGGGCATGCGTGTGCTGTGAAATCGAATAACTAGCGGGGTCGAGATAAAAGAAATTATTTCACCTTATTTAGACGTTAAAAATATGGAAATGTTATGGAGGCGCTTATTGTCTTTTTATTATTATCATTATTATTCTTGTTGCCTCTTTTTGTTGTTGTTGTTCATTTTTCTAACACCCTTTTATGAGATTTAGATTAGCAGGGTAGAGCGGAACCCTTTAGTGTACTTAAAAGGCGATACAAGGAGTACATTTTTTTTTTTTATCTTAAGTTTATCCTGAAGATGAGTCATATCGATTTTAAGAAACCGACAACTGTCGGCGTGGAGGACCTTGTATTAATACCACAACTTTCCGAGAAGACAATTATGGAGAATCTCAAACTGCGCCATGCAAAAGATATCATCTACACTAGTATAGGCTCGGTCCTTCTTAGCGTAAACCCATTTAAGAAAATATCCAACTTATACAGTGAGGAGCGTGTTGCCTTTTTTCGCAGTGGTGGTAAGAGTAGTAGTAACCATACAGGTTTGGGTGCAGTAGGAAATCATGGCGGGCCACACATATTTGCTTTGGCTGAAGAAACATACCGCACGATGGTCTCTGAAGAGGAGAACCAGTGTGTCATTATTTCAGGGGAATCTGGTGCGGGAAAGACGGAAGCCTCAAAGCAGATTATGCAGTATATATCTGCCGTATCTGGTAATACGGAAGAGATGCAACGTGTAAAACATATCATATTGGAATCCAACCCGCTACTTGAAGCCTTTGGTAATGCCAAGACTGTTCGTAACGATAACAGCTCAAGATTTGGAAAATTCTTTGAAATCTTTTTTGATCGTCTTGGAGGTCCTGTGGGAGGGCATATGTCCAATTTTCTACTCGAAAAATCTCGGGTGGTTAGCCAACAAAGAGGAGAAAGAAATTTTCATATTTTTTATCAAATTTGCTCTAGTACAGATGCGGCAATGCGAAATCGACTTCGACTGCGTCCACCTGGGGAATTTTTTTACCTCAACCAAGGTGGCACTCTCGAACGAACTGGAGTCGATGATGCGAAGGAATGGGTGGAAACACTTGAGGCAATGGAAGCTATGTCCATCGCATCATCCGACAAGGAATCTGTTTTTGAGACGCTTGCCCTCATTTTACACCTTGGTGAGCTACAGTTCACCCCAACCGGTGGAGGCGCAGAGAAGGAGAGTGAGGAAAATACATGCTTTAATGTGTCGAGTCGTTCCGAGTTAGATTTCTGTGCCGCGCTCCTGGGTGTTAGCGCAACGGCCCTCGAGCGTGCCCTCACATGGAGACGCCTCGAGATGGGCAGTAGCGAAATTGTGGATGTCCCGTTGGATGCACAACAGTGCCGTAATGCGCGTAATGCCATTGCCAAGGCACTCTATCATCACCTTTTTGACTTTATCGTGAGTTCAGTCAATACGGCACTGGGGAAAAAACAACATGAGTTAATGTTAGGGGTTCTGGATATTTACGGGTTCGAGATATTTGACAAGAATGGTTTTGAGCAGTTTTGTATAAACTATGTCAATGAAAAATTGCAGCAGATATTTATTGAGCTCACTCTTAAAGTGGAACAAGAAGAATACGTACGCGAAGGAATACCATGGGAGGAAATCAAGTACTTTAATAATAAAATTGTATGCGAATTAATTGAAGGGACACAACCACCCGGACTCTTTTCTGTTATAGATGATGTTTGTGCTACCATGGCAAAGGAGAAGGAATCGGTTGCAGACATTAAGATGCTTGATAAGCTAGATGCTGCACATGCTGGTAATCCGCATTTTCGACGAACAGAGCGTGGTTTCTGCATTCGTCATTACGCAGGTGATGTACAATACAACGCAGAAGGCTTTACATATCGCAATAAGGATTTATTGAGTGCGGATGTGGTAACAATGTTACGGTCTAGTAATAAAGGATTTATACTAGAGATCCTAACAGATATTCTAGCCGACCCTGCAGACTCTACACTGGGTGAGGGGGCAAAGAAGCGACGGGCAACAACAGCTGGGTATAAAATACGTCAACAAGCTTCTCAGCTCGTGCGTACATTAATGAGTTGTAATCCACACTATGTTCGTACAATCAAGTCTAATGATGAGAAACGCCCTGATTTTATAGATGAAGCACGAGTGTTGCACCAAGTTAAATATCTTGGTCTTCTTGAAAATGTGCGAGTGCGACGCGCTGGGTACAGTTACAGACAGTATTTTGATAAATTTCTTAAACGTTTCAAATACATTAGTCCATTAACTTTTCCAAGACCCTTTAAAGGGTCAGATAGGGATGCTTGTACAGCTGCTCTACAACATATTGGTGCTCTTCTACCGCAGGGTTCGTGGCAGTTAGGAAAGCATAAGATATTCATCCGTCAACCTCAACACCTCTTTCTTCTTGAAGATTTGCGGGAAGCGGCTTTTGGTGATATCGTCTACAAGATTCAACGTGCCTGGCACAGATACAAGCAGAATAAGGATGGAATTCTTTTGAAAGCAGGTGTTGATCGCCTATACGCTAAGGCAGGTAAGGCACGCCGTGCAGATAGCGTTTTTAGACCATTCTTTGGTGACTACCTGGACTATCGCTCCAATCTAGCTCCACTACATCCTTGTGTGGAATACAACCCTATCGGAAGCGCATGGAAGGAGTACTACGCCGACAACGGCAAACGCTATTACCATAACTTTATTACACTTCAAACGCAGTGGGAAAAGCCGCGTGAACTTGGACCTCAAAAGATAATCTTCACCAGTCTTGTGGAGCGTGTTGTGGATCACCAAAGTGCGCTTCTCGAAAAAGATTTTCTTATTCTCACTGACCTCGCCGTGTACATCATACACGAACATACGGAAACCGTAACGGAACCGACTGCACGACCGACACGTAAAAATCCACGCCCCGCACCACCCGTATCCTCCACAGTCACAAGGTACGTTCTACATAAGCGCCTTGATATACGCCTCCTATCCGGCCTCTCCGTCACGTCGCAGGCGGATGATCTGCTTGTACTGCACTTTTACCAACCGGTGACGCCGTACCGTGCGGTGATCTCCACCCCTCTTTCCCGTCGTGGCGCAACGCCGTGCGAGTGCTGCGGCGCCAAACTCTCTCCCGCGGCGAAGAAGCAAAACTGCCCCGGTTGCGGCCGTCTCTGCTGTGTGAAGAGTTGCCTGCTGTTTACCCGACCGCTACCGACCCTTCTCGGGCATGGGCGTCCGGTACGCGTTTGCCCCGGCTGCGTCCATGGAGAACCGCTGGAATTGGTGGAGGATGTGGTGTTGCGCACCCCCATGCGCACTGAACTCGCCGCGCTGCTCCGCCAAACCTACCGCGAACGGATGGGAAATAATATCCCCATGGGAATCACCGACACGATCGTTTACCAACTCGCAGGCGAGGCACAACCGCGGCAACTCCGTGTGACGACCTCAGCAAGTGTGGCGGAGACGGCCCTCGTGTCTTCGGCGGGTGGAAACGCCATTTGCGTCTCCGCGCCGAATGGCATTTCACCCGAAACCATTCGCGCGATGGAAGCGGCCCGAGCCCAACGACGCGACGCGGCGGCCGCGCGACGACGGGAGGAGGAGGCGGAGGAAAAGGCACGCGAGGCGCGTCGGGAGGCCGCACGCGCGGAGGAGCACCGTCAAATCGTGGAGGAACGCAAAAAGGCACGCGCCGCCGCGGAGGAGAGAGCGGAGGAGGAAAGAGAAGCGCGGGAAAGAGCGGCCCGGGAACGGCGGGAGGCGGCCGCACGTGTGGTGGCAGAGAGATCGACAAGATAAGAAGTGGATGCGCGCTATGTGGGTAGTGAAGATGCGATTTTTGTTATCGTGTTGTTGCTGTTGTTGTTTTTGGTTTTTGGGAGTATTGTGTGTGGATGAGGTATACGGATCCGATGCGTGTGACGACTTTTATAGGAAAAAAGAAGGAAACAAATTAAAAAGAAAAAATTGTGTATAGTGTGTTTGTGTTATGGCTACGAATCCTCTTCGTTTTGTGTGTACGTTATTTTTATTGCTGTTATTCAGTTGTTATTTTTTTAATCATTTTTTCTCCCCCTTCAGCTTTACGCGGAGAAGAAATTCAGCAGTGTTCATTTATTGTCAAAGTCTGTTGTCTAATAACGCTATTTATGTTTTTTTTTTTTTAGTGTGTGTGTATATGTGGGTTTGCTTGTTTATTTGCTTGAATTTTTTCTTGTTTTTGTTGTCCTCTTTAAGGTACGCACTATTAAATTCAATAAGAGAAAAATGAACCCATCATCTTCCACGGACCCATACACAACCCTTGTGGTCCGTGAACTCCCCACCCCCGCGCCGTCGGAGAGTGACTCCCTCTTCACTCTTCGCAAAGAAAATGACTTCCTTCGCGCGCAAAACACCGCACTCAACGATCGCGTTGCGTCGCTCTCCGCCGATTGGGCCGCCCCAACCGATGGCGAGACGATTCCCACTCGGGCGCGCATGTTGGCGTTTCAGCGCATCTGTCGTCAGCTGCAGGAGGAGTTGGAGCGGAGTGAGCGGAACGCCGGGATGCACCGCCAACACGCCGCGCAACTCGAGGAGGAATTGCACACCTCCCAAAGCCGCTGCGCGCTGCTCAGCAAACGCCTCGACGAGACAAGCGACGCCGCGGAGGCGGGGGACGACGGGGACCCGACGTCGTATCACTCCCTCGCGCGGCGTCTGAAGGCGCGGGGGGCCGAGCTCGAGGCGGTGCGTGGGCGGTTGGAGGAGCTGCACGCGGACTATGAACGGCGCGGCGCGACGATTGCCGCGTTGCACCGCGAAAACGCCGCCCTCCGCACCTCCGTGTCCCTTCTCGTGGAACAGGTGGAGCGCTCCTCGCACAGCCTTCTCGCGAAGACGATGGGGGCGGAGGAGGAGGAAGAGGAGGAAGAGGAAGAGGAGGACGAGGAGGAGGGTTGGCAAGAATTGGAAGAGGAGATTGGGGAAAAATGTGATATGGAGTGGCACACGGTGGAAATAGAGGAGGAAAATGGGGAAAAGAGAGTCAGGCAAAATCCCTCATCCCGTCCTTCCTGAAAAAAAAAAAGAAGGATAAAGAAGGCTTAGTCGAAAGTGTATGAAAGTGGCTTCATTGTATCTGCCACATATCATCGATTTGTAAAGATTTAGCGAGTTCTAGTTTCTTACGTATACGCAGTATCACTTCCTATGTGGAGGGGGTGTAAATGGGTAAAAAGGGAGTTTTTTTTTTAATGTATATGTGTATGTTTACTGCAGTGCATATATATATATATGTGTGTGTGTGTTTCTTTGAATTACTGTTGTTGTTTTTCCGATTTTTATTTTTAATAATATATATATATATATGTATGTATATATATATTATTTCTTGTGCGTGATGGGAGGTGCAAAAATCTTTTTTTCTCTTTTTTATTGAGTTTATTTCTTTTTCTTCTTTTATTATTATTGTTACTTTTTTTTTGTTTTTTGAACCTATACATGCATACACACAACCACTTAAACCTCCAAGATTTGTATTTTCGATTAAGGATACCGCGCAATTGACACAGCGGAATTATTTTTGGTAAAAAAAAACGGAAGTATTTTAGAAGTATAAATACTTGTACACATTCATTAAAAAAAAAAAAAGTACGCATATAAAATCCCACGCCAAACGTGATTTTATATACAAATATTATATTTTTGTTTTTTCTTTGTTGATACACACACCAAAAAACTAAAAAAGAAAAAGTCCTTTTCCCAGTCATCGCATCCATGCCCAACGATCCATCCCTCGACACGGCTTTACTGAATTTCTGCACATCGGTTCAGGCGAGCGCGTCCGCCTCTGGCACGGAGCGTCCCTCGGCGCAGCCCCGTTGCAGTCCGGCGGACCTCCAATGGCTTCGCGCGGCCGTCGCGTCGATTGAGCCGCCGGAGCGCCAAATCCGCCGCCTCCTCCACACAATGGACGCGGCGGACACCCCCGACCCCGACCGCCTCGTCGCGCTCGAGGAGCTCAGCGACCTGGTGGAGGACCTCAATTGGGCCGAGGAGTTCGCCCTCATGGACGGCCCGGCGCGCACGTTGCGTTGGCTGCGCGCGACGCCAAATCCCCGCGTTCGGCGCGGCGCGGCGCTTGTGATGGCGCACGCGTCGCAGCTCCACGCCGCGGTGCAGCAGCGCTTCGAGGCGGCCGCGTGGGAGGACGTGTTGGTTCCCCTTTTGCAACAGGAATCGGACCCCGACGCGCGCGCCGCGCTGCTGCACAGTTGCAGCTGTCTCTGTCGGGACTACGCGCCCAACGCGCGGCGCTTTGTGACCGCCGGGGGGGCGGACGTCGTCGCGGAACTCCTCGACGCGCGCGGGGCGGACGAGAAGACAACGCGGCGGGCGTTATTTCTGCTCGCGTACTTGGCGGAGGTGGGGGTGGTGGAGGCGGACGCGGGGTGGGCGAAACGCGTGTGTGAACAGGCGGAAAGCCCGGAGACGGAGACGCAACGCGCGGCCGCACGCACATTGACGGCGATGATGCGGCAGAACCCAACGCTTGTGCAGTCCGCCCTCCGCGCACACGCGGCGGAGGTGATGGCGAGTTGGAGGAATACCCTGTTCGACGAGGACGACAGCAGACGGCTGCTGGTGGAGTTGCTGTACGCGGAGGGACACGGTGGTTAAGGTGTGAAAAAAAAAAAGGGGGAGGGGTCTGGCTGTGGATGGAAGTGGAGAAAAGAGGAGGAAGCGAAGAAATAAAAAAGAAAAGATATGGGATGGAAGAGGAGAGTCTCTTCTTTGCTCGGTTGCTTGGCGACAAATCCTCTCTGTGCGTTGAATTATTATTACTATTATTACTATCACTGTGAATGTATATATATATATATATATATATATATATTTATTTATATATATATATATATGCATATTCATTTAAAAGGAAAAAAAATAATTAATGTAAGTATGTATTTACTACTTCTCATTTCATTGTACAACCATCTTAACTGTGTTTGCTGAAACTTACGCTTAACGAACCCAAACCAACGATAAAGACACAAACAAACAAACAAAAAAACCTTTTCTATTTCCATCTTTTTGATTTTTTTTTTTCTGGGATTTAGGGTTGATTTCAGGTATAGTCACTCCCATCACGTGTCTCTGTCTCAATCCATGAGGCCCGTTGCCGTGGGAACGCTGCCTGACGATCTCCTCGCCGCCATTCATCGCGGCGGTGTCTCTCTCACCGCGCAGAGTGCCTCTGGTCTCACTTTTCGTGACATTCCAAACCACACGGAGTGGTCCTTTACCCTTTCTACACCCCGTCCCATCCCGTACCGTCCCTCTCCCACCAACCATGCTGTCCTTACTGATTCCATGCCACACTTCTCTCCTATTGCCCTTCCCGACCCGACGCTCACGTTGGCGGTGGCACGTTTCCTCGCCCCCGCCCCATGTGCATGGCGGGGGTTGCGGCAACAATTCGCCTCCCACCCGCCCGAAGCATTAACCGCCGTGTTACGTGAGGTGGCGAGCACCAATCGACGCGGGGAGTGCGAACTCTCGGCGCGTGGTTACGCCATGGTGGAGTTGGAATGGTACGCCTCGAAAGGGGAACGCCAACGCGTCGCCAACCTCGCTTTGCCAAAGGTGGCACAAGATGCGGCGTTGGTGGAGCGCTTCGCGTTGTATGCGGATCGGGATGTCATGCTCGCCGCATGTTCGCGTGGTATTATGGCGGGACTCGGCGGCGCCAAACGCGAACGTCAGGACGTGGAAAGTCCCTCCGACTCGGAGACGGAACGCGCGCCAAACGAGACAGACACCAACGCCGCAGCGGACACCCCCGCCGCCCGTTTTACCTCCATGGAGCAAAGCGGTATTCGGTGGGGAGATGGGGATGTGGCAGCCGCGTCGTGGACCATGTCGGCAGCTGTGAAGGAGGCCCTTGAAGGGCAACGCCAATTCCATACGGAGCGGCAAACGTGTCGTTATGGGGAAAATGGAGTGTTGCGGCCGATGCCGGTGACCACATCGACCCAGTTGGAGGCGGCGGGGGGAATTTATCACGTCTTACGTCGGGAACACACCGCCCTCGTTGAGCTCCTGCGACGGCACGAGGAGATCACGGAGGCGGCCACGCAATGGGTGCAGAAAAGTGGCAATCGATTTTCGCCCGAACTGCGCGTGGAGGTGGGGAAGTGGTTTGAAACCCAAACGGCACCTCGGGAAAGTCTCCGTGTGGCCTTGGCGGTGCTGCACAAGGCGTTGTATGAGCTGAAGCGCGAGGTGGAGGATTATGTGAATCTGCGCGAATGGGGCGTCTTGACGGAGTAGGAAGGAAGAAATGAACACCAACCTTTCACACACACCAAAGAAGAGAGGGAGAAAACACGTACATTTTTACGCAGTGACTGCGTTTGGATCTGAAAGAGAAAAGAAGAGAAGAGAAAAACGCCGGATAACGGATTTTGACAATCTGCAATCACACGAATGTGTCTTTTTTTTATTATTATTTTCCGTTGCTTCTTTTTTTTTTCGTTCCTGTGTATATATGTGTTCCTCGAATTGCTCGCTCGCGCGCGCTCTCTCTCTCTCTCTCTCCCTCATTTTGATACTTTGCCTGTGGAGGTAAGCGAAAAAAAAAAAAAAGGAAAAGAAGTAGAAGAAAAAGGGCGGTGCAAAATGGAGCCTTTGGATGTCCGCAATGGTCCGCTACCGCCGTACCGCGCGGCCAACTCGGAGCAAAGAGAGGAGGGGAAAACCACGCGCGATAATGACGAGGACGACATGTATGAGGATCATGTTAGTTTTCTCCGCACGGTGGCCGCGTTTCGCTCATACAGAAAGCAAGCCACCGCGGCGCGCGAGACGCGACTGCAAAACTTTTTAAAATTTCAGCACCATCATCAACACTTTCTCTGCATTGACTTGGAATCCATGTTTGCAAAGTATTTGCACTGTATTGAGGCGAATAGTCGTTTCTTCGAGTCCATTTGCAACGCCTCCACAGAGCTTTTTGAGAGTTACTGGCCAAACGGAACGGCGGCGCGTCCGGAGGATATTCCCCCACCAACCCCCCTCGATCTCGATAAGGTCTTCTCCACCTTGCGCCAGTTTGTGCGGGATTGGTCAGCGGAAGGGGCAACGGAGCGGAACTCCGTCTACACACCCATTCTGGACACGCTGGAGCACTGCTTTCCCTCCCGAGAGGGTCGGGATGGGATTAAGATTCTCGTTCCCGGGGCGGGATTGTGTCGCCTCACGGTGGAACTCGCTCTTCGGGGGTTCGCCGCACAGGCGAATGAATTCAGTTATCACATGCTCATTGCGGGGCACTACATACAGAACCACGTCGTATCCACAGGTCAACATCAGATATACCCATATGTTGACAACACGAGTAATCTGGTGAATCGCGAGGATCAGTTTGTGGATGTGCTCATTCCAGACCTTTGCGCCATTGAGGCGATTGATGAGCTTCGTGAAGGGCAGCCATACTCGTTTGGTGAGCTCTCCATGGTGGCGGGTGACTTCACAGAGGTGTACGCACGGAAGCATCAGCATAGGAGTTGGAATGCGGTGGCAACATGCTTCTTTATTGACACCGCGCATAATATTCTGGAGTACATGGAAATCATTTATCATCTTCTCGTGCCAGGGGGGTATTGGGTCAATGTGGGACCACTGTTGTATCACTTTGCGGATTCTCCAGAGGATATTTCAGTGGAACTCTCCCTCGGAGAGGTTCTGACTGTGGCCCAACGCATCGGATTCGTGCTTCGTAATCCGCCCACATTTATTGACACCACCTACACAAATAATCATCGAAGTATGAAACAATTAGTGTATAGATGTGCCTTCTTTGTGCTGCAACGGCCGCTAACAGATGAAATGGAGAGGGAGCAGCAACACGGAAGTCTACAGGTCGAAAAAATTGAGTAGTGGCACAAGTAGATGAAAAAAAAAAAAAGGTAGGGGGAAGGACTTAAGGAGCGAAAGGAAAAAGAAGTGAGGCAGGAAAGGGGTTAGAAGACTATTTAACGAGGATAAAAAGATGACGTATTGCCAATGGAACAATAACTTGCTGGTGCTATTGTGATTTCCGTGTTGTTGATATTCTCATTCGTATTGTTGTTGTCGCCACTCTGCGACTGGATGTGATTGGAACTCATCACACCACCCTCTTCCCTTCTCCCTCTCTCTCTTTCATATATATATATATATATATATATATGTATATGACCGACTTCTTTTGTTGCAGTTAGTATTACTGTTACTATTACATACACGATTAAACCTTTTACCCGTTCATTACTATCGCAGTTTTACTTGTTATTATTGAGACTCCATTGTGTGTGTGTGTGTGTTTATTATTATTATTATTATTGTTGTTGTTGGTTTTTCCATCTCTTTTTAAATAAAAACTTTTCCTCATTCTCGTCTCTATTCGTGGGGATAAAGAGGTAAATAGAAATGTTTAGGAAGAGAAGAAAAACGAAAGCACAACGACAGAAGAAAAAAAGAAAAGAAAATGAGAGCGACAAACAAACAAAAAAAGATTTGGCTAACATAATGCAATCTACGAAATAAAAATAAAAATAAAAAAGACAGAGAACAGAAGAAAAGAAAAACGAAGTTTGCACATCACTCTCTGTCTGCGCGTTTGGTGTGATCAAACGGAATAATAATAGTAGTAGTAAACACTAAGAAGGAGGACTGAAATGAAAAAATCCAAAAAAAAAGGAAAAAAAAACAGGTGATGGATAGTGAAGAAGAGAATACAAAGGAAAGAGATATCAAAGAGGGGAGTGTGAACGTATAGCGCGGTTCCTCATCGAAACCGGTTATAATTTTGTAAAAATATATATCCATAATTTTTATTTCTTTTATTCTTTTCTGGTTACTCGTTTTTTTTTTACTATTATTTGTTTGTTTGACGAAAGAGAAGAAAAAAAAAAATGAGGAAGGGGATGAAAGTGGAAAATTGAGATGCGGAAACTCTCTTCTGTGTGTTACTCTTTTGTTTGTCGGTGAGAAAAAAGTGGGGAAAAGGTATAAAACGAAAGGAGAAAAAGAACGACGAAAGAGAGGAATGAAGAAAAAGGGAAAGAGAGAGAGAGAGAGAGAGGGAAACGAAAAACAAAGATGATGAGAAATGTGATTTGTGAAGCGAGGAGAGCAAAGAGGGAAAAAGAAAAAAGGGAAAAGGTATAACAGAAGTGGAACGAAAAAAAAGATGAAGTTTTTTTTTTTTTTTTTAAAGTGGTGGCAACGCAAAGTGTGTATTTTTTTGTTTTGTTTTGTTTTTGCGTTGTGCAATTTATGTGGTACCACGAAATACCACGTTCATGTGCATTGTTTGTGTGTTCATTACGTATTCTCTTTTCTTCTTTGCTAATTCCCATTCATTTGTCTTTTCGTTCGCGTTGCGTGAGATGCCGTGCAAGCGGTGTGGAGTGGAACATCCACTCATTAAAACGAAAAAAAAAAATATATATATATATATATATATTGCTTTACCAGAGAGTTTATGTCATTTAAACCTGTGTATACGTTTGTTTGTGTTGTTTTTGTATGATAATCTGTCTATACATCGCATTCTCTTTTTTTGGCTTGCTTTGATTATTCCTATTGATTGGATGTGTCGTTAAACGCGTGCTCGCCGCGCAATAAATCGTTTTGTAAAGGTTTAGACAAACACAGACAAACAACAAGAAAACTTGTGTGATACTTTCCTTTTTGTTTATTTATATATTTTCAATATATAAATATTTAAAGAAAAGGGGAGAGGGGAGGAGGGCAAAGAAAGACTCCCTCTGCACACCAAGATAAGGAAATGGGGTCTTCCTGTAGTCGGTTTCCCATCAAAGCCAATCGTCCTGTCTCCCCATCCAATGCACCCGAACAACCGCCCCTCACCGCACCAAAACCGCCCCTCACACGAAAGACGCGACGCGTACGAGAAACGCACCTTCCCCGCACCAAAGGCGAGGATCACCTGTGTGAGATGTTCCTCCTATTCATAGCCGAACAACGCCGAGGATGTCACATGCGCGCCGCACCGCCACCCCCTACGCGACCACCCAAACGCACTCAACAACACCAACCGAATGAGACGGTTCCTCCTGCACAACTGCACCCCACACCCCCTGTATTGGATGCGGAGGAGGAATGGCATAAGAGTCCCGCCTCGACGCCCTCCTCCACCCATACACAGCGGCGGGTGGTGCATATGCGGGAGGTGGCCGCCTCGGTGAATCCGTTGGATCACTTCTTTTCCTTTCCGTTGGGGGAATCGCAGACGGCGCCAAACGGCATCCCCCCACCATGCCTTCGCTGCCCAAACTGCAAAGCCTGTCAAGTGCACCTGGCCTACTGTAGTGGGGCCTATGGATTGCGCCACCAAGGGCATTGGATTCGCCATCGTCCTCCCCCACAGTTGGGGGATCGCCGGAGGATTCCCATTCGGTGCAGCGACAACGCATGGGGGAGTCTCTCGTCCACGTCGAGGCCCAACGCGGTGTGTCGCTTCGAGGTGGGGCCAATCGTCCTTACACGACACCTCACACACACCTCAATGGCGCAGGTCATGGAAACGGCGGAGCGCGGCGGGACGGAAGGGACTTTTGCCGGTTTGGTTTGCCCCCGACCGCTGAGTTGCAACGACGTCTTCTCATCCATCTTCTTTGGCACCACCCATCGCGGGCGGAATAAGAAGTGGTATAACTCCCTGCAGCGCACCGCCATGCGCGCGGTTGGGGCGCAGGCGAAGGCGCTTTGGGAACTCCTCACATTTGCCCCCGACTCGGGCGGAAGTCCCGCGCATGATGCGATGTACGACGAGGACGATGACGTGCCGCCTCTCCCCTCACCCCCGCGACGGATTCCGGTGGATTGGCGCTACCCGCCATGGTTCTTCTCCCTCGTGCCATCCAACACAAAAGGGGGAAATGGGGAAGCTAAAGATGCGGAAGGTTTCACGAGTGGGATGGGGTTTCAATTGTGGTTGCCGCAACGAGCGCAACACATGCTAACCGCGCATGTCATTGAGGATCGGCACTTTTGGACCTCCCCACACTCGTGTGGACTCCGTGTGTATGAGCGGGACTACGATCCCGCCACCGACACCGTTCCAGAAAGAGATGACGCAAAGAAAAGTGCGGGGGAGAGGAAATGGGAAGGTGAGATTCAATGTCGGAAGTGCTATAACCCGGCTCCTTGGTGGGGAATGGTCATGCGTCGTCATTGGAAAGAGAAGGATGCGGCGCACGCGACGATACAAAGTCGAAGATCGTATAACCGACGCAGAAAAAGGCGTCAGGTTATTCTCGGACGAAATGGTAAGGCTGGGTCCAATGATGTTGTTTGGGTCAATAAACGTAAAACACGGGCACAGTTTATGTCATTGCTTGTGGCGTACATGATGCGAACCACAGTCTGTGGACCGTACAAACAGCGTCTTCTTGCGGGCTCCTTTCACTCTTCCCTCACCCCCCTCAAAAAAAAGGAAGGGGAGTAGAGGAGCGCAACATGTATCCATGCTTTCAGACTACTAAGTGAGGATTTTGTTGCTTTTTTTTTTCACAGTGTTTTGAGTACGTTTTGTCGCATGACGTATTTTTTTTGTTCTTTTTGAATACTTGTCTTTAACGTGGTTTTTTTTTTTTTCGATGAGGTTTGGATATGATACAATGATATATTCGATCGAGTTAATTTTTGTTTGAGATGGTGGTGACGTTCCCCAAGATTCTTTTTTATTATCGCCTTTCTTTTGTTCTTTTTTGGTTTCTCCGCTTTGTTTCATGGAAACAGCACACCCTGTGTATCTCTATCTATGTACAAAAAAAAAAAACATGTCCCTATATTTTCTCCTTTGTTTATTATTGTCGCTTTGATTATTCCCAACATGAAAGAAAACAACAACAACCTTCAGTAATGGATTCTCCACGGGGAAGAAAAAGTTCTTCGAGAAATACGGGGTGTTCACTGGAAAAGCGAACGGGACTGTCCCCATCTCCTGATGAGGAGAAGGAAGAAATGCGCCTCTCACGCGCAGACATTCAAGCCGCCTTTGATTTTTTTGATGTACAAAAGAAGAAGGAACTCAAACCGCGTGACCTAAAGGCTCGCCTCTCTGCTTTTTATCCGGAAATGACAAACAAGGAGTACAAGTTTCTCCTCGACGAGACCGCCACGCCAGGGTCGGGTTTCACGGTTGACACCCTTTATCGTATTATTGACAATTATCAAATGGTGCAGTCCTCCTCTGTGGCTGGTGGAGCCCAAAATATGCATTTTGATCCCGTAAAAGAGGCTTTTCGTATTTACGACCCCAATGGCCACGGGGTAGTGGAGGTGGAGGTGCTGGCAAGCATTATGCGGGGCATCGGTTTCGGAGAGCTTTCAAAGGAAGAGACGGATTTGCTCATACGCACCGCGGACTTTGATAGGGATGGGAAAATAAACCTTGATGACTTTCGTAATCTTTTAAGGATGAGTCGTTGACCGAAGGAGGTAGATGAAAAGAGGATGTGTGTGTGTTTGGGGGGGGGAGAGGGGTGAAGTGTAGAGAACAAAAGAAGAGCCCTTCCCCTTCCAAGAACCAAAAAAAAAAAAAAATACAAAAAAAAAGAGGGATAAGGGTGAGAATAGGAATACTGTTGTAGAGATGTGCCCCTCTTGAAATTATTATATCATATATAAATATATATATATATATATATAGATGTTTTTTTTTTGCCAAATGTAAATAATCAAGAAGAAATTTAAAAAAAAATGGTTTTACATTTCTTCTTTTTTCTTTTCTGTATGCTTCTTTCCCTCTTTTTTTTTTGTATTTCGTGTACTGGAAATGTTTCAAGTATATATATATCTAAGTATTTTTCTTTCTTTGTTTTTGCTTTTGTCGTCGTTTTGGAGTGTTCGATTACCATGTGGAATTATCTAGTGTATACGACTAATCTTTGCAACAATCCAAAAAAAAAAACATGTCTTTGAGGTGTAAAAAGGTTTTTGTGTTTCCCCCCTTATTATCGTCCTTTATATTATTGTTTCTGTTTTTTTATTTTTATTATTATTATCGCGTATTGTGATCGTTTCGCATTTTCTTTTTGTTCCTTTTATTATTATTATTTTTTTATATATTTCCAACTTCAAAAAAAAAAAAAAAATCCTTCCAGCTCAAAGAACCCCACACAAAAACAAAAAAGAAGTATAACTCTCCTACTGTTTGTAGGCTCATGTTGGAGAATCGCACTGCCCATCCCCTTCTGGAGGAATTCCCGAACTTCCACCTCATCGCCCAGACCCCACAATTGCAGTTTCTCTTCACCATTATTCGTGACGAGACGACCGCCCGCACCGACTTCGTCTTTTACTGCGAGCGCATCATTCGTCTAGTGGTGGAGGCGGGTCTTTGCTTTATTCCTGTCCAGTCAAAGGATGTGGTGACCCCGACCGGCTGCACCTACAAGGGATGCAAGCCGGATGATCAGGGCATTATGGGTATCAGCATTCTCCGCGCCGGGGAGTCCATGGAGAGGGCGCTCCGCGAAACGTGCCGCGGAATCCGTATTGGTAAAATCCTCATTCAACGCGATGAGTCGACGGCCGATAAGCGCCCCGATGAGCGCTACAGTTACAGCAAACTGCCAAAAGATGTGTCGAGCCGACGGGTGCTCCTTTTGGATCCCATGATCGCCTCGGGTGGCAGTGCGGCGCGGGCGACGGAGATCGTCACGAAGGATTACGGGGTGCCGGAGGAAAACATTGTGTTCCTGAACCTCATTTCCTGCCCGGAGGGTATTCGTTACTACATGAAAAAGTTTCCCAAGGTGCAGGTAGTGACCGCCGCCGTTGATGACGTTCTGGACTCGAATAAATACATTACACCCGGTCTGGGAGACTTTGGGGATCGTTACTTCGGCACATACGAGTAGAGGGAAAATAAAGTAAATAATAAAATACAACAACAGGACAAAAAATTTCAGGCAAGAAAAAAAAAAATATATATATATATATATGTATATATTCCTTTGGGTTTTTTTTGTTTTTTCTCATCAGAGACACGAATACTAAATTGAATTACAACCCTCTTTCTATCAACAACAAATAAAAAAAAAAACATCTCTTTTGTCTACTCGTACCACTTGCATTTGTTTGTGCAGTTACTCAAAATATTTTGTTGTCACTTTCATTTCGTGAGGGTTGAGAAGAGAAAGAATAGAAAGTGGAAAAGGAAAGGGGATATGTGAGGAAGGGAACTATATATTGTATATGAGGGATTAGAAACAGGCCCATACATTTACATATATGTATATATAACCTTTTTTTGTTCTTTCATACTTTCTGTTTTTCTGAGGAGGATAAAAGCAAACACACCCCAATCCGCTTAATTTGATAATTAATAAGAGGAACACGTGCCTTGAATATGAAATCGAGTGAGTGAGCAAAATGATGAACGTCACTTACAGTGAATGCGTAAAACGTAAAGCTCCCCAATTTTGAAGTTCATAACTACTCACGTATAATAAGATGTTTAACGCTCTTTCAACTAAAATATTTGCATATATATATATATATATATATATGTATATATGTGCATGTTTTCCGATGTGTATATGTGAGTATGATTATGTTATCCTTAATGCTAGTTCAGCGAAGCAGGTGTAAGGGTCAACATACTATCTCCTTTTCTCTTTCCCCTCACTGTTTCCTTGATTTGTGACTTGTTTGAATTCGAGGGAACAAAAAAAGCTTTTATTTGAGGTGCGCAAGAGGGGATATACATATATATATATATATATATATATATATAGCTCTTAATTACATTTTACTATACATTATAAAGGACAAAGGAAAAAAAAAAAATAAGGTAACGAGCAAGTCTCATCTACTATTGAGACACTTGTACCACCGTTGAAAAGACAAATGAGTAATGCGCTACCCGAAATGGCAGCTCAAACCCAGGCACGCCGTGCCGCAGCGGCAAATTTGGGAGCATGGAAAGAGAAATTATTAGCCCTTGCAGAGGAACTACCCCCCGGTAGTTGCACTATGTCTATCAAGGATATATTGGCCCATCTCCTTAATAAGGACGAATCCCGAGCTGCCCAAACTCTGGAACAGTTAAAGCGGGAGACAAGTGGAGCCTCCGATCGCAGTGAAGCGGAGGCGATAAAATGGAAAGAACAGGGCAACAAGGCATACGGCGCGGGTAAGTTTGAGGAGGGCGTTCTCATGTACACACGTGGCATGATGTATGCAGTGGAGGATGAGACCCTCGCGGTGCTCTTTAATAATCGAAGTACAGCTTTTTGGACGCATGGACGATATGTAGAGGCTTTGGTAGATGCACATGGTGCCGCCTCCCTTAAGGTGGACTATTGGAAAGCGTTGCAACGACGTGGGGCGTGTTTGGAAAAGTTAGGTTTCCCTGTTGACGGGCAGAAAGATATGGATGCTGGCAATAGGGAAGACGCAACAAAAGCAAATGATAGAGAACGTTTACAAAAAATTATTGCCACGCTCGTAATTGTGGAGAAGAGGGAGCCTGTGGGCACCGTTGCGCCGACAACAGCAAACGCAACATTTTCCACCTCCGATATTAACCTAGTTCTCGATGGAAAAGGTATGGTCACGGAGAGGCGTCTGGATCCAAGTGAGATATTTACAGAATATCCTGTCGCCCATGTTGTGGATGATGATCGCTGGGGAGCGTGCTGTTCCTACTGTGTGCGAGCCACACGTAATTTAATTCCAGGCACAAAGTATCGCACAGAAAAGAAAATTACACGAGGTCTTTTTTGTAGTGAAGCATGTGCAAATGCTAGTTGGGAAAGTTATGGAAAGTATGAGGTGGGTAATACATTTTTTCAGCTTTGTCCTCTTGACACCCTACTTGCCAATCGCTTGATGCGCTGTGAAAAGGCAGAGCGTCGACATCTTCGTGGGGATTTCAGTGGGGAACTTTATCCAACAGTTGTTATTGGTGGTTATGAAACTATATCATGTGTTGTGGCATTGTACTTTGGTGCTGTAAGCCCAGATGATGCGGATCAACTACGTCTTGCCCAACGCCAAAGTCTCCTGCATGCCTTTGAATTGAAGTTTTTTTCAGGATCCCAGATTACTCTTCTCCCAGCGACAGGTCAGGCTTTTATTGATGAATCCCGTCCCGTGGTGGTGGGAAAGGCTGTCTATTTAACAGCAGCCCGATTTCAACACTCTTGTGATCCAAACTGTTTTGCCTCACTTGTGGGAAATCCGTTAGGATGCTCTAAAAAACTTACCATACGTACCATACGACCTGTTCTCCTCGGGGAACAGTTAACCATTGCGTACTACAACATGACAGCAGTGAAAGCGGTGAGTGCTCAAACCCGTCGGCGGGCCCTCGCTGAACGATGTGGTTTTATGTGCAACTGCACGGCCTGTCTGGAAAATAAAGATGAACGTATCAATGAGGAGAAAAAGGCATATTACCTGCAGGCGGGAGATCTGTACCAAAAGGGTTGTCGACTTATACGTGAGGGACAGTATGATGTTGCTGTAACAGTGTTAACGCAGAGCTACAACATGGTGATGGAGCATCTTTGTCCACCTCCGCGACCACCGCAGCCTATGATTCCAAAAACGCACATGGCTTTTGCCAAGGCCTTTAATCGTTTGGGAAATCACGAAAAGTGTGTGGAAAACCTTCGAGAAAAGGTTAAGATTGAGAGTGAGCTGTATGGGAAAAATCACATGGAGCTTATTGATGACTACATCCGTCTTGCCTTTTTTGAGCTTACGGAGGAGAAGCGAAGGGTTTCTGCGGAAGAAGCGGTGGAGTTGCTGCGCCGTTTCTACGCACCATCCAGAGAATTAGACGCCCAGACTTCACAAGTACAATCGTTTGTGGTGCGAAAGTGATAAGGTGATATCATTACTATTTTTTATGATGATGATTGCTTTTTATTTTTTTGTTCATATCCTGCTCCTCGTTCCTGTTGGACTTAAGAGTGTGTCTTGCCTTGGATAGCTAGGGCAGAAAGAGGTGTGACTGTGTGTGTATATATATATATATATATATATGAATGAAAAAAAAAAAATTACAAGCGAAAAGGAACAAAGGACTCCGAAGAGAAATGTATGAGTAAAGCAAGAAGGAGAAGAAAAGGATAACATAAAAAGTGAGAAAAGCAAAGGAGAGAAAAATCAAATAAGCAGCAAGGTTAAATGATTGTTTTTTCCTTTTCTTTTTCTTACGCATATATTGTATATACATTCACGTTCGGACCACACGCGTGTCTTGCAAACTCGGATGTGCTACATCATCTACTGTTTACCTCACATTTCACGCACACGTGCACATCTTTCTATTATCCCTTTTTGTAGTTGTAGTTGCTGTTGTCTTTTTTTTTTCTGTTTTTTTTTTTTTTTTCTTTGCATGTTAGGATTCAAGAGAAACATAATTAAAAAAAAAACATATTACGACAATACTCAGTAGCGAAGAGAAAATAAGAAGGGCATTGTAAGAGGTCTCTGTGTGACTTTTTTTTTGTTGTTCTTTGGTTTTCCTGTTGCTGCTTACATTTTGTACGAGAGAGTCTGTAGGGATCGTATCCCTTTATTGTGTCAATGTTCCGCTCCGTTCGAGTCTCTCAGTTTTCTGTTGTGGCTTTGGGGGCTCAGCGGCGGTTTTGTGCGACAGGTGGAAACGGTAAAGACTCGGGAAACACGGAGAACCGTTCAACTCACTCACCTGGAGATGAGACGAAGAGGACAGAAACTCGCAGCAATGATGCAAAAAGTACTGCTCACAATGATAACACTAAAAACAATAATATTATTAAAGAAAAAAATAGCAAAGATAGCAGTTCAAATGATGCTAGTGGAGTAGATGTGGGAAAACCACGGGAATCGTCACAATTTTCATTGAGCGGAAAGCGTCATCCCACGGGTTTCGAGGCGTTCTATTCCAAGTACATTTTGGGCAAAATGGTCTTCACTCGTCTCCCAGCGGAGTCGGTGAATCGCGCATATGCGATGTCGCCTGAGGAACGTATTTTGACGGCGCAAATATCCGCCAAAGTACTCAAGTGGAAACGGATGCGCCTGTTGATTATATTTTCTATTCTCCTAGCCGGGGTGGTTGTGGCGCGAATATATGTGGCGAAATCGTACTTGGATGGGAATATAGAGAATTATGCGGCTGTTGTGGTGGATCTTGCAAAACATACAGCGGCCTTTGTTAATGAAAAAGGTGAATACATGGGTGTACGCAACTTTGTAGATTACAGAACCTTTGAGGCTTCATGTGACAGTGATAAAGATGTTCTCGTACTCTTCCCTTCCTACTATCCATGGGTTCCTATGTTATTGTTATGTCTTTTACCTATTTTAGCCATGACAAATTCTGTTTTTTCTGGTTCTGCAAAACTTGCCTCTATAGCAGCTGAAAAGACACGATACAATTTTAAACGGGAACTTGCTGTATCCACACGTTTGAGTGACGTGGCTGGACTTACAGAAGCTAAGCATGAAGTAGTGGAGGTGATTGATTTTTTGAAAAGCCCAAGTCGTTATCAAGCTTTAGGAGCTAAATTACCCAAAGGTGTCCTCCTCGATGGTCCGCCTGGGGTAGGGAAAACTTTATTAGCCAAGGCCATCGCTGGAGAGGCTATGGTGCCTTTTTTGAGCTGTTCTGGAAGCGAATTTGAAGAAGTTTATGTGGGCGTTGGAGCTCAGCGGGTGCGTGAACTTTTTAAACAAGCTCATGATTGTAAACCTTGTGTGGTTTTCGTGGATGAAATTGACGCCTTTGGACGTAAGCGTAAGTCGGATAGTGGGGGTGGAAATTCACGAGGTACCTTAAATGCCTTTTTATCCGAGTTGGATGGTTTCAAGGATGCCACTGGAATTATGGTTTTAGCTGCTACGAATCGTGCGGATATTCTTGATAATGCCTTGACAAGATCTGGTCGTTTTGATCGAAAAATCACCTTGGAAAAACCGTCCCATAAAGATCGTGTTGCCATTGCTGAGGTTCATTTAGCTCCTTTAAAGTTGGAATTGTCTAGCAGTACACTTCATGGTTATGCGGAGATGGTAGCATCGCTTACACCGGGTTGTAGTGGAGCGGATATATTTAATATTTGTAATGAAGCTGCTATTCAGGCAGCGCGAGATGGGAAAGATGGTGTGTCTCAACGTCATTTTCATCAAGCGGTGGAACGTGTGTTGGTTGGATTAGAAAAAAGTGCGGTGAAGTTGAGTGAAGGGGAGCGGGAGCGAATTGCGTTTCATGAAGCTGGAGTTGTTATACTTCATTGGTTTCAAGAAAAGACGGATCCTGTTGTAAAGACAACTATATTACCTCGTGGACGGCATCGCACAGGTGTGACGCAGAAGCTACCACAAACTTCTTATATATCTACTCAAGAACAACTTATGCAAAATTTGGTCGCCGATCTTGGTGGTTATGTGTCGGAGGAATACTTTTTTCATGATGTCTCCTCTAGTGCGGCACAGGATGTTCAACGGGCTACTGATAAAGCGAGATATTTTATTTGCTGCTATGGTTTAGATCCGGAAAATATAGGTCATGTAGGTTATGTTTTGGATCAAGAGGATAGTATTCAGAAACCATTTGGACCTAAAAAAGAAGATGCTGTAGATGAAGCGGTGGGACAATTAATTTCCACAGCACTTAACAATGCTCGCCTAATTTTGCAACAGTATGTTAATCAAACTCGAGCCGTGGCTGGACTTTTGATTCGACAAGAAACTCTCACCGCGCATGATTTATGGCTCGTCTTGGGAGATCGTCCAGTCATGACGAAGGGATTTCGTACCTACCTTGAAAGCTAAATATCTTGAAGGCGGAAGAAATGGGATAAGACGCGAGAGGAAACAGTTTTTCTCGCTGGGATTTCATTCCCCTTGGTTTGTGAAATCCTTTTTCTTTCCTCCCAAAATATATACATATTAGCATATATATATATATATATATATGTATATTTTTCTTCCTTCAGTCGAATGATAATTTTCATTTACATCGTACGTTTGATTCTTTATAAAAATATGTATTTTGAGCGTGCCAACTGAATATGTTACATGGGAAAATTCTATAGATGAACTTGTACGATAAGGATTCTCGAGTGACAACATTTTTTTTTTTTTTTTCTCTCTTTTTTTCCATTTTACTCTTTTAGCATGTTCTCGCATTAAGGTGGAGTATTTTTAGATTCCCTCGGCATTTCCAATTTTTTCGCAAGTTTTTTCTTTTTCGTAGCCAAAGTATGTAACTGCGCCATTCTTCAGAAACAAAAAGAGCTCCCCATCCTTTAAAAAGAGGCGTCGGTGACGAGTATGGCGGCAGCTGACTCGTGCATTTCCATTTTGCGAGGTAGATTCTGGACGAACAAGTGTCGCAATTGTTCACTTAATTCAATAGCCGTTTTTGGCAAGCGTACCGGGTCGTTCTCACGATTACATCCTCTTTTTAGGGCGGATAATCGTCAGCGAAACCATTTTTAAATAAAAATAATATTTGATCATTTTCTGTTCCCATTTCACCACTCGCACGCATAAAGTTGGATGCTATAAGATAATAAGCCTGCGCATTCTTTTTCGCAAGTCAGCCTATTTCAACCCAGAAAGCCGTGTCAATTCGGTTTTTGTTTCCTTTTTTTTTCGCGTTCACTCACTTTTTTCACACAACAACAAGCCTTCTGTAGCTCAATTGGTAGAGCATGCGGCTGTAGATACTTAGCAGTTACCGCAGGGTCGCTGGTTCGATTCCGGCCGGAAGGATGGTTTTTTTCTCTGCCTTTTAAAAAATATATTTATATTTTGACTTTCGTTAAATATTTTTAATTATTTCAAAAAAGTGCGATCAGTGAGGCTCGAACTCACGACCTTGGGATTATGAAACCCACGCGCTGCCGACTGCGCCATGCTCGCTTCGATGAGGGGTCAACTAATTCCAATGAGGTATTGAACTATAATACATTTTCCACCTTCTTTAGGTGTGGGATGTGAAAAAATTCCGGTGCCGGGGATCGAACCCGGGTCTAGCGGGTGAGAGCCGCTTGTTCTAGCCACTATACCACACCGGACATGACGCGGTATATTGTAACACCGTATATGTATGTAAAGCAAAAAAAAATTAATTTCATAGCAATCTCAAAAAGGACGTTACAAAAGTGAAGAGCGATGCAAAAGAAAAAAAAGCGCCGACAGCAGGGTTCGAACCTGCGCGCGAGATCGCATTTGATTTCAAGTCAAACCCCGTAACCACTTGGGTATGTCGGCAACGCGAAGAAATGTTTAGTACCGCGTTTAATTGGAGCTTCACATTTTCTTTTAGATTTTTTCTTCAAGAAGTTCATAATTTGTTTTCCTCGTCTGGCCGGTTTCTCTATGCTTAGATGTGGCGGTGTGGCCGAGTGGTCTAAGGCGCCAGATTTAGGCTCTGGTCTCGTTGAGGCGTGGGTTCAAACCCCACCACCGTCAATGTTTTTCCTCCCTTTTCTTTCTTCTCTCGAGGAAAAAATAAAATTACTTTGAGATCATTTAAAGCGCCTCTTTACTGTTACTTTTATTATTCATTCTTCTCTTTTGCGCGCGTGGTGGAGGAAAATGAGGATTCCTTTACCCCTTACAGAGACATCTCTCACTTATTGATAGATGAAAAATGTCTTATCATCGCGCGGGGTGGGTGAAAGTAAATATATATATCTATAAATATAACCCTTTAATCCACGCAATTACGTTTGCGTTTTTTTTTTTTTTGGTTCTTGTTGGTATTTGTAAAAAGAATAAGGTGATACGGCAAGCTTGTTTCACGTAACAAACACACAGTTCTTTCATTACTCAATACTGGCGAGGTATTTCTTATTTGTTCGCTATCATATAAATCACTTCATATTTTTAAAGTACAGCTTAAGATGGGCAACCTTGCGAAGTGTAGGAAAACCGACCCTCATTCGGTTTGAGCCTTTCATGCCAATGGTCTCTGTCGTGGTGGAAAAAAATATTGATGAGGGTGGGAAGTTATATATATATGTATATATATATATATATATATATATATATATATATATATATATATATATATATATAATCAGCCACAAAAGAGATCCAATTCTGAAAAATAAAAGAGAAAATAAATATTTCCAAGTGTGTAATTCCAGAACTATTCGGTAGGAGAGGCTACCCGAAACAAAGCAACTTCCAGAAGCATTGTCCCTCCCATTCAGCTCGTAAGCTTGCAAACAAACAAACAAACAGAAAAAAAAAGCAACCCCTCTTTCTCTGGTGGCACGTGCTTTTTCTAATTATTTAGTGCAAAGGAAAACTACTGCTAATACTAGAAACAAACAAAAAAAAAACGAAAAAGGAAAAGAAAAATTTAATCAGACATCTTAACGCACGTAAAGCAAAGAAGCAAAAAAGAAAATAAGAGTGATGTAAAATTTTCCAGTTTCATCTTTATTGAGATGAGTTAATGTGTATTTTTGTGTGAAGATGGGAAGTTCGGGTTCGTTATATATATATATATATATATATATATATATATATATATGTACTATTATTATTATCACCTTCACTTCGTCAACAATGGATGCAACAGAAAGAAAACAACAAATGAGAAAACAAACAGCGAGACGCGCCATCATCGTCGTTGTCTTTTTCGCCCACGAGCGTTGGAGTCGGAAGAGTAGCTTTTGAATGATGATTCCTCACTCGACGATGAGGATGATGAGTACTCATCGTCCTCATCCGTGTTGTCCTCGTCCTCATCTTCATCATCTTCCTCTGTCGAACTACTGGCAGAATCGGGAATAATTCGCACATGGGGTGTCTTTGAACGGTTCACCTCACACCCCCCGCGTCGCCGTACACGGCGATACTTTTCAGGTTTACCATTTTGAAATTGAATCATATCCCCATTGAGGGTTGTCTCCCCAAAGCAGACGCTGTATGTGCATCTTTTTAGATCCACACCTCTCCCCGCGGAGGTGGCCGAGGCAGTCGCAGGCCTTGTGGTACTTAACATGTGATTGTCGGGCACTTTAACAACAGACTCTCCGGCACGGTATGCCTTTTCAAGTAACTCGGCCACTTTACCCGGGTACCGTCGCCACGCCGCAGGGTCCTCATCCTTGGCATTCGCATGGCATTTCCATTCCCATAATCCACTGTCAGGTGGCATCTCTGCTGGAGTAAAGACACCCGCCTTGTTTTGCTTACCCAAATCAGTCTTTATAGTTGAGGAAGGAGCTCCTGTCTCTGTTTTTTTCATCTCTCTAGAAACAGATGGTGCCGCGGAAGCCTTTACCGACTCCACCACGTTAACAGAAAGGATCTCTGCAGTTGGAGACGGCATCATACTTTTCGCCTGTTGCTCTATAAGAATCGCATCCAGGATCCCATGCCAGCCAGCACCACCACCGCCATAAGAGGGTGTCCCATGTGTGGTTTGTTTTCCATCCTTATGATCATTATTATTATTATTATCATCATCATCGTCATCATCAACATTTTCCATGAGGTGTGAGTAATAGTCACGTGGAACAGTTGGAATAACGGTCTGAACTCCAGGCGGAAGAAGAGGAGCATCGGGTACAACATATCGCACCGTAAACTGTGGCAAAAATACTTCTTCGGGAAAGTGAAGCGTACATGCCTCCATACTCCCCATACCTCCTCCTCCTCCTCCTCCTATTCCATTATTATTGGACCCCTTGTTACCAAGCATTCGTCTGGGTATAGGTTTTACAGCAATGACAAAGTCACCCTTTTGCACCATACTCATTTTGTCATCCTCGGGACAAAACTCCAACTCTGACGGTGTGCCAGTCTCACTAGGCAATACCAAAAACTCTGAGGAGTAAAACGTCGGATTTTTTCCAACTTGACGAATAAACAGAGAGTCCTGCCGCCATTCTACAGAAAAGTGCTGTCGAGAGATATACTTGTTATCGATGCGCTGCGCCGGTGGTAATGCTTTGCCACGGCCAAAATGAATTCGCACACCCTGCTTGCTCACACCAATCGTAAAACCATCACTCCGCTCTATAAACCACTCACCTTGCGGAGACTCCTTTTCAAATTCCTTCAGCATGAATTTTCAAAAAGAAAAAAATAGCTAGATCCCCCCACCTAAAAGGAAAAAAATAATAATAATAATAACAGCAACAGCAACTACTAATCAAGAATCTAAAAAAAAAAAAATTTCAGCGGGGTCTATTATGATGAAGTTGATTTCTTCTTGAAGGAAAAAAAAAGTTTTATTATTTTAGAAATGTATAGATTAAAAAAAAAAATTCAAACTGAAAAGCAAAACAAATATATAGGATAGATAACACATAGCATTCACCTAGTCTTCATAAGGAGTAAACCACACTCTAGAAACATTTACAATGATTCGTAAGAGAGAAAATATATTCGTTATTTGGCTCCTTTTTTTTGTTTGGCTTTGCGCTGTTTACACACGCATTCAAACACCCTATTATCTTTCCTTTTTTCTGGGGGGCAGTACAATACGCACATATAAATACATGTGTGTTCTACGCACTAGATAAATAATACAGATATACAAATAAATATCCGTTCGTTTCAAGCGGGAGGAAGAAAAAAAAAAGACAAATAGCAATGAAAATACTCAATAAAGCATAGAACCTCCACAGAAAAAATGGGAGAAAAAAAAAAGTAACTTAAACGTATATATTTATATAAATATTTTCTCTCTTTTTTTGTAATATTTCTGAAACTTTTAACTCATCAAGGGAAAATAATTTTTCTTTTCCCCTTTCTCTCTTCGACTTGCGACACGAAACACTTTCCCTTCTCTTACATAAATAAACAACAACAACCAAAAACATGAGGTGTCATAGTTCGTCGTTTTTTTTTTATTTATTATTATTTACAACCTAGACTTCTCTCTCTTTTTCCCCATCCAGTACATATACATATATATATATCGTGTTTAAAATTCACGACTTCTAGTAAATGTATTTACTTCAATATGCACTCATCAATTAGTTTTTTTAATCTTTTGCACGCTTCATAGTAATCATAAGCGGCAGCCAATTCAAAAATCACATCGGCCGGGCACTGGGAACTGACCATAACGCGAACATCAAACACGGACCTCTCATGCAATACTCTCGGTTCGGGCATCTCTGGCGTTGTAGTCATTTTTGAGGTTCCACGCTCATCCTCGGATTCACCTTTCCAAGTAAACGGTAGACACCCCACAACAGTAGAGTCCAACACACCCTGACTTTTCGGAGGTATTGCAGAAGTCATGGAGAAATTACGTGTTGTCACTCTGAAGGATGTAGAAGCTGGAGCGGACGATGGTGATGTCGGTGGCGATGTCGATGTCGATGGCGAAGAGGATGGTGATAATGTTGCTGTTTTATTCAAGGGTGGATACTCTGCTGTAATGCGTTCCATAAAATGTACGCTAGAATTCATTCCTTTTCGAAGCGCCGTCACAAGATGTTCAATATGTCTACGCACAAATGGTTCACCCAGAACTGTGTGAATGAAGGGTCGTTCTGTGTACGATTTGGTTAACAGTGAGGAACACAACGAGACCAACTCCTCTGAACGAGGTGGCCCACTCATTTTGTCTGGATCTTCCATAATAATCTTATTGCGCAACGCATCCATCGTTCTGGCAGTGAAAGGTTTTCGTAACGTGATAAGTTCGTAAAGAATAATACCAAGAGACCATATATCACTTCTACAACTATACTGTAAGCTGTGGCATATTTCCGGAGAAAAGTAGTATGGTGTACCACATACAGTAGTTGTCACATGAACCGCACTACATAATTCTTTTGCAAAACCAAAATCACACAACTTTACAAAACCATCAGACGTTAAGAGAACATTCGATGGTTTCAAGTCTCGGTGAAGGATCTGATTGCTATGCATATGATCTAGAGCGAGCGCAAGTTGCACAAATACACTCATAATTTCATCCTCTGACAAATGTTTTTCTTTAACTTTTCGTTTGCAGATATGTCTTTGCAAATCACCGGCATCTGTGTACTCCATGACAATATATACTGATCCATCATAATCAACATAGGCTTCCACCAAGGCTGTGATATTTGGATGTCTGAGTTTAGCCATCGTAGCCACCTCATTTTCAAGGTATTCATTCACCTCCTTTATCTCCAAGGACAGTTTCTTTCGAACAAAGTGACGGTGCCGATCCTTGTCTTGCACCAACTTTACAATACCATGGATTCCCTCTCCTAGATGACGCACAACTTCATAGTTTCGCATCAATGCATATGGATCTATCAAAGAAAAAAAAAAGAAGGAAAGGGTAATAAACAAATAAATGATAATAATAATAATAAATTAATAACAACAAGAAAAAAAGGATGCAGAACAGAATAAAAATTTAGATACATATAACAAATATATAAATTTCCGATATTGTGTCTTTGGGCACTTCTGAGGCATAATCTGCACAACAAATTGAGAATAATAATAAATAAAAAAAAACATAAAAAAGGACTTAAATGGAAATATTTTATAAAAGTATAAATATATATATATATATATATATATATATGTATATGTAGTTTATTATTAATTTCACGTTGTTTGTTTCTTTGTGGCTACCCCCACCACCGCACCATATCATTCTCATTTCTTATTCCACAGAAGCAATAGAGGGATACAGTGCACGAATGGAACCACATGAACGCCAGAGGGTGCCAACTAGAAATTCCATCGCATGACACAATTCCCGTGTCTTGGCGAGACACTCTACGTGATGCTCCTCACCCCCTGTACCACCAATCATAGCAAAAATATCATGTGAAGAGGTAATCCGTGCCACATACTTGTGAATACGTTGCAGATCTAAACCATATCGTTTACGAGAAAGAGAAATACCAGGGGCACTGAAAGCAACAGCCTGAATTCCTAGTTGCGAACCAATAATGGATGCCACTGAACCACCAAGTGAATGCCCAGTTAGAATAACCTGGCGCGGAGAATTGGAACGGCTTCCCATATACACAATATGATTGTATACATCTGCGAAAAAATCTCTTCGGTAATTATTATTTTGACACTCGCGAAGACTCGTGTTTTGACTTTGTAAAAGGGAATCCCAGCTCTCCGCCAACTCTGCGGCTGCGGCTGCAGCTACTGTTGTTGTTGCCGGAACAGATGCCACCCGTAAGAGGTCAGAGATGAGTTCTGATGGGAGAATTACAGCTCCTGGTACAACATTAGACAGTAAATGGTATAAAACGACATCAAAAAATATGTTGATATCTGTGAGTAGATCAAAGAAAGATGTCATATCTGTTCCTCGTACGGCTACCACGGATACGTCATGTTTGGCGCTGTAAAAGTCAAAATAACCCGTCCACCCCGTTGGCTCTGTAGATGAATGATGTGTCACACAATCTGTGCCGTGACGCTCTCGTATAACCCAATCCGATCCCATATGAGCAGACATAAAGCGTAACATTTCTTCTACCTCTTCATCATTAAAAAGATAAGATGCAAGTGCAAGAAGGGATATTTCCCAAATGGAAATACCATGAAACATACGTTTACATAGAGAAGGGTACCAGTCTTCACCATGCGCCGTCGTATTGACCCAGTGAAACGCAGCAGAGGTGAGTGCGGTGGAGGAGTTTTGTGGCGGAATGAATGTTATATTAGCCTGATTGGAGAATAATTGCATACGTACAATGATGTGATCAATCATCAAGACGCTGTTATCATGAGAGGCATGTGTTGCCACAGGCCACGGACGTAATTGTGGAAAAGCTGCTTGTAATAACATCCCAACAACAAGCGAAGCGTAAATGAGAAGACAAGAGATGGTAATTGCACGAAAGACTACACGAGCTATACCTAATCTTTTACCACCAAAATAAGCTGGACTTTGAACGGCTATAAGACGCGGAAGTGTATATATATAAAATCCTCCATTACGTAAAAAACCACAGGCACCATTCCGTGTACGCACAAGTTCCCTCTCCACTTGTACTTCCCCATCAGCATCATACAATTTCATCGCCTTTACATCCATTGAAAGGTCTAAACTTACAACAGCAACCTGAGAGAGATTTTCTTCAAATGCTTCTTCTAGCAAAATAGCAATATATGGGGGTAGGAGTGTTTTTTCATTTACGCGTCTCCAATGCACGGACCCTGCCTCTGTGACATCGAACTCACGTACCAGATCAATTGCCCTCACAATTAAAAGAGCATTTACTACAAAGAGAAGCAATAATGTCCAATAATGATGAAGAAAGTAATAAATGGCTTGAAGCAACATTATCTGATATATCATGGCTACTAATAAAACAGGAACCAAAGCATCAGAGTGTCGTTGAAGCCACCGTAGAGATTTATGAAGGCGAATCATATAAGTAGAGATGGATAATACAGCATGACCAACAATGTGAGGAATGTTTAAATACATTACCATTTCAACTGTTGTAGAAAGAACGTATAATGGACCATGAAAGAATAATGAAACAAGAGAAAACAATATGGCTAATTCAATCGCTGTGTGACGAATGTAATGAATATGTGTTTCCCACCATATATCACAAAAATACTTACCAAATGCTTGTAAATCTGCAGCATTAACTTTCATTAAACAAAGTGCATTCACATTCGATGGTTTATTTCTAAGAGCCGTTACAGCCACAAAGCCTAATTCAATCCCAATAATACCCCACGTAGAGGCTACCATAGCAGGTTCACGATTTGTCCAGGACACAAGAAGACTTGTATGTAGACCAGATAGAACTACTGAAACTAGGAGAAAAAGAACGATAAGAAAGGTATAGTAGCGACTTGTGTCTTGAAAAATAAAATGTAAACGTTCGGAAAGGAGTGGGTAATCCTTCCCTTTACGGGAGGAGTGCGCATCAACCATAGCTTCTACTAGACAATTAAGAACTTTATGACCAACCGTGGCAACGGCGAATCCAAGTGTGGAAAAGGGCAGAATTCTCAGAATAATGTTGGATAAACCGAGAAGAAAAGTTTTCATATGCGATGAGTCGTAGGGTTGTTTTTCCATGTCTTGCACGATTGGAACGACAAGAACCCACACAATGCGTTCTATAGCACTATGTGTAATGGCTAAAACAAGTGCTATGGGAGGAAGATAATACATGCCGAAAACAAAACGAACCAAATGATTGGTGTAAACAGTAACTCCATCTGGAAAGTATAGGCTCCACAGCGCTGTATGCGCCATAACCCAACCATCACGCCATGCAACCATTATTTCTTTTTCACTTGTTCCCTTCCAGAAAATTTCCTATTGTATATATAAGTATATTTTTATGTACACGTATACAGAAATATATGGACAAACAACAGAAATAAACAAGAATAGTAATAAACAAGAGCAGTAAAAGTAGAAAACATTAAATCATTTTCATGGATACGAATTTGCAATTACGAGTAACAACAGCAACATCTGAAAGTGCTCAAAGAACAACTAAAAGTAATACAAAAATAACAACAGAAAAAAAGAAGACGAACTTAAGCGCACACACCAAAAAAAAAAAAGAAATATGATGACCTGGGATGTACCACAATTTTTTTCTTTCATCATAAGTGTCCTCAGTGTCGCAGGTGTGTAAAACAGGAATAAAAATAAACATATATATATATATATATATATATATATATATATTATTATTATTGTAGTGCTGTTCAATACTTCTTTTTGTTTTTCCTTTTTAAAGCTCTGTTTTTTTCCTTTCTGTAATATATTTATATATATATATATATATATATATATAGAATTGTATGTTCTTAGGTTTCTTTGTTTTTTAAAATATATATTTTCTTTTCTTCGCTTTTCTTTTATCCCAGAGTATATATATAAATATGTTTTTTCTTTTTTCACATTACTTTCACCTAATCAACTCTTCTTTTTTGTTTTAAATGATTTTTTTTTCTTTTTCTACCAGAAGTATAGAAGCTTACACAGCGAATACAAAAAAAAACAGGAGAAAAAAGAAAAAGGGACAAAAAAATATGATCGTCGCCTTTAAACTTTTCGCTTGCAATCAAAATGATACGTAAAAATATAACACTTTTGGATCAGATTTTTGAAGGTTTATTTAGTTGTGCGAGTTGCTTCTTGTACGCGTCCAGCAGAGTATGACGGGCACCTGTTTCATTGGAACACAAGGGCATTCCACGCAGCGCTGTGCATAAGGTTCGTATTTGTGTAAGTAAAGGTTGTACCCGTGCGGACAGCGCTTGGGGTGTACTTTCACCGCGAACCACAAAGATGGGTTCCTTTGCGTTGACATCATTTTCAAGCCCAGACACGGAGGCGATGGCGTCGAGGGCGTTTCGAAGGGCATCTCTTCCGTATGATTGAGGATGAAGTGCGAATTCTCCCGCGTCGTGCATCGCAAGACCACCTTTTTGACATGCGGTTAGAATGACACCTTTGCGAATCTCTGCCTCCCCGGCATCTGATACCGTGCAGATCTCCAGGGCCATAAGGTAAAGGGACTCCACAAAAGGTGTCATCAAACGTGTGAGGAGGTGAAACATGGGCGTTAGGCGAAGCTGCACCACAGCCGCATCATTACCTTCATTTTCAACGAGTACCATCTTATTGTTGGTATCATGGTGCAGATTATGGGAAGTGTGTCTTGTAGTAGAATTTGATTCTATTTTGGTGTGATGCTTCTCCTCCACCTCATCATCGTCTTCCTCCCTCCAATCCGCGTCATCTGTACCCATCGTCTCGAGTCGATCGAGTGCGTACCTGAGCCAGGACTCCATCGTGTATGGACACCACGACAAGTAGCGTGGAAATTCAGTAGCAAGAAGGGTGTGAAGGCGGCGGCAATTTTCTTTTAAAACACCCACTTTAATCAACACAGAGTTTGATTTTTCATCCACCTCACCACATGTTCGTGCCGCAATCACGAGGACTCCCTCATCCAGAAAGACATGAATTAATTGGTTCGTGTAAATGCTAAGACCCATTTGAGAGCATGTGTCCGAGCGTACCTTGACATTTAAGGAGGCATCCAATTCCACAAAAGGGGAAAGGTGATTCAGCGCACGTTGCGTGAGAGTGGCTGCATCAGTGGTATTGCAGTCCGCGCTTAGTGCAACCTTGCGTTTTACCATATGGGTGCGTAACCATTCCATTTGCTGATGTGCCTCATTCAAAGTTATCCCAGCCGGAGGTGCGCAGAAATTGAGTACCGTCGCAAGAAGTGCTCCAGGAGTGACTACCGTATTATCTTCCAAACGTCGGCAAATATGCCACGCTAGATTGGTGAGCACTTGGGGTGGTGTGGAAGGTTTATTCCTGTTTAATCCAAGTGATGATGGTGGGGATGATGTATCATTGCTTACTTGCACAGACGATTCAAGTGGTGTGGGACATTGATACGGGTTATCACGAAATTCACGCAATGAAAGTTTTTCTCCAATATGCACATTAATACTACCGTGTCGTTCCTTTAACAGAGATCGTGCACGGAAAAGGTTACCAATACTTTCCTTTGGCTTGGACACACCCAATTGTTCATTGGCGTACAATTTAGCCTCGAGTAACTCATCATATGAAAAACTAACTGGTACAAAATATATATCATTCAGAGCATCTTGGTTCTCAAAAAATGTATCCGTAATAAACTTGAGGATACCAAGTTTTGGGCAAAGCATTTTTCCAGATCGGCTACGCATTCCTTCGATAAAAAATTCCATTAACTGACAGTGTAGAACAAGTTGCCGGACGTATTCTCGAAAAATAGTGTAGTATAAAAGGTCACCACGGAGTGTACGACGCATAAAAAAAGCTCCACTTCCACGCATAAGTTTCGCGATAGGACCCATACGGAGAAAATCATCTCCAGCACATACATGAGGAGGCGAAAGACCCATTACCACTAACATATAAGTCAATATTAAGAAATCCATGTAAGAACGATGTGCTGGAATGAGTACGACTTGAGTACGTGGGGTCCGAACCAAGTCAAAGAGACGAGCGAATCCACTTTCATTGACATTAATCTCTTCATATAGAGCAAAAAAGGTTTTGCGAACCATTAAACCAAACAATCGCACCTGAAATTGATTAAGTGTATCACCAATGGAGCGAAGAATTGCCTCGGAGCGTTGTCTTACGATTTCCTTTGAATGGTGTTTCGATTGCGCCACTTCTTTCTCCATCGCTTGCCGCACACTTGGTTCTTCCAGGATGAGTGATTTACGGGCTTTTGAGATACCTGGAATAGTTTCCACACGCACACCTTTTGAACTCATTCCACAACGCAATGCCCAATGAATGTCTGTAAAGTATTTACGTGGAGTTAAACTTATGGCTGGTGAGCGCCGTTTACCATTGAAGACAATATCATTATGATACAAAGGGGTCGGCGAGGGGAAGCGAATGGGGAAGTTGATAATTTTACCAACCACCACTTCCAAAGTAGTCTGTGCAACAGTTTTTATATAAGTGTCCCATTTTATACTTGAAAGGGAAATATAGGGAAGAAGGTGACGCATAGATTCACGATCTGAAACCGCCTTGATAACGTTGAAATAGTTTTTAAACAACGCATTTTCCCGTTTTTGTTTCGCTGTAACAGTATTGATGCGACACAATGTTTTATCAATATGCTCCAACGTTGAACGAATGAGAGATGACGTGGTGGATCCAGAACGATACGAGATTAGTCGCCGTCGTCGTTGTTGTGCGGTATACGCGTAGTAACCCTGAAATGGTCTCATAAGTGAAATACCATAATTGAGCCAATCAGAAACACTTGCGCTGACTTGAAGAGTTGATGATCTATCCAATAGTTGAGGTATGCTGATGTTTTGTGCCATTGTCTTGTTGAAACGACCAAAGTAGTCCATGAGGTATTCTGCAAGCATTCCCCATATCAAAGTGTCTTGGTCTATATGTATAATAACATCTTCATTTCCTTTACTTCCGGTGATGACAGAAAGTTTTTGTGCAAACATAAATGACGCGGCCACAAGTGCCAGATTAGCTGCCAGATCAAGCGGCACAACACGAACCGGTTCGCGAAAACTAAATGGAACATGTTTCACCGTCCCAAATGCAACTCCAAGCGATACGGATTCAATTAATCCATTGAAGATATCTGAGTGATACAAAGACGCACGGGTAAAATGGGGATTAAAAAACGGAGGGGAAAATTCCGATACACAAATTCCCAACATTTGCCACCCACGCAACTGCTTCGCCACACCCCACGCAGACAACTGTGTCGCCGCGTCACTGAGGACTACAAGTCGTCCTCCTCCCCTTTCTTCTGATTCATTGCAGTTTTGGTTATTGATGTCACTCTTAGAAATAGAAAACAATTCGAGAGAACGAAGCAATCTGTGCTCCCCGACCCGCGCCGTTTCCGTCCCCGAGAGAGAAATGTAAATGTACAGATCCTTCTGGAAGTCTGGGAGAAAGTGTGGTGCGTCGTCTGGGCCATTGTTAGAGTCCACAAGGAAGGAAACACGTTTCATGAGCGGTCCAACCCCTGCGTGACTGCAAAGCGAAGAAAAGACAGAGGCTACACCCGATATGTCATTTGTAGCACACGATGCTGTAGCGTTTGGTGATGGTTGGTTGGAGCATAGCGTCTCAGCAGGAATGATCACACGTGGCGAAGCCATTCCATTGCTGCTAGCAACAACAACAATACTAGCCGACTGCGCAAAGGGAAGCTGGAGAAATGAAAAGGCACAAATGGCAGCAAGGGATGGCATATGCTCATTCGTTAAAAGTATAATTCGGTTGAAGGTGGTATTATCAGCCTCAAAAGCATTCCGGGAATCCATGATTACCTGAATTAACCAAGACAAAGTCCAACACAAGCGAAAAATAAATAAATAATCTTACTATATATAACAAGCAACAAAATTTTCCTTCAAGAAAAAAAAAAAAAAAAACTTCTCCCGCCCCCGTCAAACCAAAGCAAAAAATAAAACAAAGTAATAATAATAAACGAACCACACATGGAACCAAGAGAACATCGAATCAGCAAAAAAAAAATCTATGAAATTCTTCAAAAAACATCAAAAAAGAAAAAGCACACACACCAAAAATTTATCACACACAAAAAAAACTTAATCCAAAAACATTAAAAAGGGTATATATATATATATAATTGTATATAAACATATACTTCTTTTTTTTTTTTTGCCTTTTCTTCTCTTCCTTTGCCAGTGACAGCAAACATGTTTCTTTTTTTTTTTTCTGCTTAGTCACAAAGTTTTGTTTTTAAAGCAAATTTTATGCCGAATAACACGGATATTGAATGTGTTGCAGAGACAGGTACACGCAACATAAGATAGCAACTAAAACATCAAAAAAAAATGAAGTAATATAAGACGAATAATATTAATATAAACGCAGTTGTAAAAAAAAAAGGTAACAAGTAGTATTTTAAGTATTCATGCATTTGCGCACTTAGACACAACGACTAACTTGTGCGAAAACAATCACACGCAGAATAACGAAAATGTAAAAGAATATATTTATACTTTCTAAAACTCTTATTCTTGTTTCCCTTGGGGTGGAAATTCCTTCTTTCCGGAGGGATGTAGTGCATGTCGTTGAGTGTCGCGTGGGTGATGATAGTCCGAAGAAGGCCATGGCCAGCCTCCAAACTCTGTTTTTCCATATTCCCGTATCGTTTGTGTGATTTCCTCCTCCGTGTTCATGACAAAAGGTCCATGCTGCGCCACCGGCTCTCCGATGGGACGTCCCTGCAGAAGGAGCACCCTTGCATCTTCGCCAACCGCCGTCAAATTTAGCGGCACGTCCGGCTGCACCTTGGCCCCTGTTCCCCGCTCCAACACCTCCGCGCCGTCGCCGCCGAGCTGCAGCCGCTCGCCCCGGAGAGGGTAAATGGCGCGGTTCACGTCCGGCGTGGCGGCGGGCGGCAGTTCAACGCTCCCGCCGGCCGAAATCTCCGCGAGCCAGACGGCGACATCCGCGCGCGGGTCCGCGGCCCAGCTGTCGGGCGGCGGGGGGAGCGGTTTCTGCCCGAACAGTTCCCCCGCCACGATCCGCACCTCCGCCCCCCGGCCCCACGCCGCGCCGCCGGCGCCAGCTCGCGCCACCGGCGTCTCCTCGCGCCAAAACATGGAGAAGCACGGCGCGCACCGCTTCTTCGCGCGCGGGAGGTTGAGCCAGAGCTGCACGAGGTTCAGCGGGTTGCCGCCGTCGCCACGCAAAAGGGGGAACATCTCCGAGTGCTGAATCCCGCGGCCGGCGGTCATCCACTGCGTGTCGCCATCGCCGTAGCGCGCGGTGCAGTGGAGGCTGTCGGAGTGGTCCACCATGCCGCGCGTTGTGATGGTGATCGTCTCGAACCCGCGGTGCGGATGCGACGGGAAGCCGGGGACGTGATGGCCGTGGTACATGCTCCATCCATCGATGCGGCTGAAGTCGCTGCCAAGGTCGCGGCCATGGAGAAGGCTCTGTGGAACGCCTAATTCGGCATCCCCGGGTGGGTACATGTCATCGTGATGGACACAAAACAAAAATGGATCAAAGGTCCGACATGGCATACGAAGAAGCGAAAATGACTCTAGAATTATCTTCGACATGACTCCCTTCGCTTTTGTAGAAATTTGTACAGATTTGGATCAAAAAAAAAATACTTGTGTATATAATATATATATATATATATTTACTGCTCCTAAGTAGCAACAAATAAAAAAATAAATTATAGCCATGCAATAAATACAAGAGATATTTCAAAAAATCAAGAAGAGAGAGCAACGAGCGTGTGGAGAAGATAAATGGAAAAAGATACAACTCACGTGGGCAACAACAACAACAACAACAAAAAGGTATTGTCTTTAACAATTTTCCAATAGTTCAACGAAACCCATTTTCCCTTTTCCTGGAAAGCGCATGCAGGAGCAAAAAAAAAAAAACAGGAAGAAGAGGTCTTCTTTTCGTTTTTTTGGGGGCGGTGGAGGGGAGAGTTTTTCATTTTCCCCACAGGAAACACGCAAACACACCGATAAACAAATAACAACACACTTTCACACGCAGGCACACAGACGATATGCAAGAAAGTTCAGTTTCTTTCCCATGCCACGTTACTTAAGAACATTTGAGAACGGTTTGGTGGGGAAATCGCCAACCACACAGTACTTTTGACGCACATCCATCGATGTAAGAAGAAGTGACCCGATTTCAACAAAACCACACCCTGCACGTCCATGGGTTAGACGCAAGAGGTCAATCACGCGACACCAATTCGACTGTGCAAAGCACACCCAGTTTGTACTGGCAACACCCGCATACATGTCGACCCAAGAGGCTGCTGGCGAGCTTGCACCCCAACGCGGGGATTCCGATCCAGCTGCTGCGGTTTGTAAATTCCACGTACTCAGCACCGTGTGGGATTGACGTTCCATCTGCTCCTTAAGCCATAAATAGCTCCTTCGTGGTGTTCCTCCACTCACGAAGAGCTTACAATGCTGTGGTGTCACTACGTCCAACTTCGACGCAGAAATTATCGCGTTTGCGTAGTCCTTGTATAAAGATAACCCAACGGTGTGACAACCAAAGGCATTGTAGTACTCCCGCATCTTAGCCTTCTCTGCTCTATCTTGAACATAAATCACACAACGAGGTTCAAGGGAGTTTGGAGGTGGCAAAAGTCCTAAAGGGGATAAATGGTGTTGAAGCATAACTTGAAACCACGGCTGTGGAGCGCGTAGGATGTATGTTAAGGCTTGAGAAAGCATGTAAAATATCCTCGCGTCGACGCCTCCAGCAAAAGTGCCTTGTACAACCATATTTCCTTCATTCGTTATCCATTTTTCATACGCCGGATAACAGGTCCACTCTTTGTATCCAGGACCAAAAAATTTTTCATCCGAGGGTACATTATCTCGCCCCAGTCCAGGAATCTCCACATCATTCTTTTCAATAACCTTTGCTTTGCTCCGTAGAGCTTGTTTTACATTGTGTACTTTGCGCACGTCATCCTTTGGCAGCGTTCTACAGCGCGTTGGGGGAAGATAAAAGCAGTCCAGACCAACGCGTCCGGTTTGCATACACTCATCCGTTGAAAACTGCCAACGTGGGGATGATGCAGTAACTATTAAGGTGCGTCCAAGAATCATCGCATTCAGGAGGTCATAGGCTACAAGAACAAGTGCACCACCAAGACCATATGATCTTTGCCTAGTCTTAGTTAAAAGAAAGTGTTTATTATCACAGTGGTCTTCGCTTTGATATCGATGGAGGCGTTGTTGCACTTCCGCTGTACACGGCAAGTTTTCTCCTTCGCTAGAAACCCACCAAGGCGTTTTCGTCGCCGTGAAATTCTTTTCGGGAACATCATAACCCGCGTAAAATGTCGCACGTGTTTTATCTGACGTGGTACGTGAAAATTGAAATAAGTTTTGTAACCGAACATCCACTGAATCCATGTATTGTGATTGTAACATGCGTTCTATAATCTTGGGTGGTGTAGGAAAGAGTGGGGATTTAGGGGCATTTGCCCAACAGCGCTCTTGTTGATGCAGTTGTGTCTCATGTATGGCAGTAGCGGCGGCAGTTCGATTTTTTGAAAGGCGTTGATGCATGGGATAGCGATAGGGCAATGTAATAAAGTTCTTTTGTATTGGAATATTCCCATTGACAAAGAAAAACGTTTCCGATTCAACAAAAGACATGTTGGGTGTCGGAGTGCTTTGCGTCATTGTTCTAAATGAGGACACATTATCTTCCTTTTCAAAAAAACTAGACACAAATCCTATTAAACACAGAAGTGTGATTGTGAATACCACAATAAGGGCTAAAGTTATACGAGCGCGGATACGGCGCTGTTTTACGCGTGATTTTTCCATCTCTATCAAAGTGAAATAAACTCACGAACGCACACTGCTGTTCTCCAAACACTCATCAAGAAAATGAAAGATTATGCAAATAAGAAGAGGAAGGGAAAGTAAAACAACAGAGCAACAAGTGACATCGAGAAAGTGTATACAGGAATAATTAACAGTATTCGATATTCACATTCTTGCAATTGTGTTACCAAAAAAAAAAAACAATTCTATGCGTACAATTACATTTTTATGGAACAAGGACGTAAAAGGCGAGCTAAAAGCAGAGGTTCACCAGATGCAGCCACACCCTCAGTGCCTTACCATTAACAATCCATTACACGATTCACACTCTCTGGAAAATAGCACACACACAAACAAATACCTATATATATATATATATATGTTCTCTTCTTTGTTATTTACTGACGTGGTTGCTTAAAATTCCGTTATGTTCAAGGTCATCTTCAATCAAGGCAAAAAACAAACAAACAAACAAAACATACACACAACCCTCAAAATATGTTCTCCTTTTGCTTCTTCCTCTTCTCGCACTGATTCCTTTTTTTCCCCCCAACCCAGTTGATCAAATGCGAAGATCATGTCTTCTCTGAGAAGGTCAAAGACAATCTAAAGATTTCCATCAACGAACGCTGAAGTGAGTGGACGGCCATCTTCGCCACTGAGGTAGACTCAAATGTAATTAAAAAAGAACCTGAACTGGACTGATAAGTCACATTCACCGCATCAAATATTCCCTTAAACACACCTTCCACGAAAGCTGTGGGAAGCAAAATGTGCTCTCCGAGTAGCAGAGCTGACGTAGTTTTGCTCGTGTCGTGCGAGACAAGACGCATAAACAAGTGTCGGCGGGAGACATTCTGATTCGCCACAGAAGCTCCAATAAACTCTTCTAACGTCAGAGAGGAGGCCCACGCGGCGAAGGTCTCAGCAGCGCGTGCACATGTGAACTGCAGTATCGCAACACCTCGTTCCCGACCAGTGTGCTCAAGTGCCCCAAACTGATGTGCGTATGCGACAGCGCGTTGCTTGAAGGCCTCCATGTCTAAATCATTCGTCAGAGACGCGGCGAGCAAGACGCGTCGCATTCCTCCTTCCTTTTCGTGTCGAGACAGGTACTCCATGACATCATCAATGTGATCCACAAAACGGTCTGAGAAGGCACCCCAGTACGCGTTCCACACCTTCACATCCACCAAACGACGCCCCGATGTATCGTCCTTCGTGGCCACGTCAAATCCGGGAAGAAGCACGGCACCACGATAGAAGGCGGTCACAAGGCGCTGTTGGGCAAACACCTCCCATTCCGATGGGCCCGAGGTGTGACGCACAGGGTCGGGTAGGGGTTCCGCACACGTCGCGTTAGGAGGAGGACCAGGAGGTCGGCTTTGATTTGCGACGGAATGAGACTCATCACGGACGGTACTGCTTTTGGGAAGAGCAGAGGGTGGTGATGGAGGTGGTGGGAGATCGCTAAGTGCACTCCACATCGAACCACGAGGCCTATTTTAGACTTAGACTTGTAGAAAAAAAAGCCATTCAGAAAGCAAGGTAAAAACATACACAGAGAAGAAAAAATACAAAGGAGCAAAAGGATATAAACATATGTATATAAAAAAATATATATATATATACAAGGAAAGTACAGGAAGAAGGTTGCTCACGAGTGACAGGAAACTTTTAAAAATCATTTTATTCTTCTCTTAAAGAACAACAACGACAACAAAAAGCAACACCAGCGCATCAAACATGTCAATATTTTGTTTTCTCATTTCTTACCCTTTACACGCACTTCAAGCATCAACACCTCCAAACAAAAAACAAAGCAAAATGAAATAGATAAGGAATAGGAGAAATGATGCGAAACTCATACCCCCTTGTTATCATTATATATATATATATATATATATGTTACCTTTTTGGTTTTTATGTTGGGCTCCTTCAGGCTAACCTTTTCATTTCTATTGAATTCAAATTCGCACCCACTTCCAAATAACATCACCTCTTCATTTTCAATGCTAATGGGCTCTCTTTTTGTTCTTCTTTTTTTCCACGCCTCAGGTATTTGTCTCACCTTCCTCTTGAGAGTTGTAGTCATAGTCGTAATCGCCGTACTCATCCCAATCAGGCTGTACAGTGTCATCTTCCTTCGCCTTTGTAGCTGCCTGTTTTCGCTGTTTGCGATTCACCATCACTTCCTCATCGCTATCATCCTCCAGGTCAAACTTTACCGCCTTTTTCGACACAGGTGGTTCTTGCTGCTGTTGTGGTTGTCCACCTTTGGAGCGCTGTTGCTTTTTCTTCTTACCGCGGTTCCCCTTTCCGCCATCACTTTCGTCGTCCATGGCACCGCCTCCTGTCTCTTCAAGACCCATTTTACTAAGAGTGACTCTCAACTCGCTGTCCCTACCCGCTAATTCTGCTGCTAAATTGGTACAATGTGTCTGCCCCATTTCCCCCGACGCGTCCTCTTCTTCATAATCATTGTCATTGTCATCCTCATCTTCCTTGTTGTTCCGCTTCTTACGACCACCAGAGGAACCTTTCCGCTTGTCCTTCTTTTTACCTCGTCCTTTGCCTTTCTTTTCCGTCTCATTATCTGCGCCCCCATTCTCGCTTCCGGTGCAATGACTCGTGAGTGGGACGGAGGGACTCTTTCCGCTTGATAGACTACTGCTTCCCCCAACCGTCGCGTGGGCATTGGCGCGGGAAATGAGTTCCGTATCCATTACATCACCTTCCCCAAATTCCATGACGGCACTTTCCACCATGTGCACACTCCCACCAGGCGGTAGGCTGTTTTTGACAAACTGCTCCATATCGCGAAAGAGGTGAGGTGGGATAAGGATGAGAAGTGAAAACTGACCCGTCGCCGCACCCTCACTAACTCCCACAGGGTTGGTTAGTTTTTCCAAAATGGTCGATCCATTGGATTCACCCCATTCAGTTAAACGGTTCAGAGAGGCCTCATCTGGTGCAATGCAGCGTAGTTTCATTTGAGCTCGAGCAATTGGAATAATTTGAGATTCAATAAGTCGATGAATAAGTGTCAATGCCTGTTTTTTCACCGACTGATCGAGCTTTACGGCCGCTCCAATAGAACGAAGTGCTTGCTCGATCACTTGACTAGGAAAGGGTCGCTGGGTCACCTCATTGACACACTTCTGTGAGATGATAACGGCGACATCCTTAAACATTTGATCGACCTCCGAAGATCGCTCCTGTTGAGCTACTTGCAGATCACCATTCTGTAAAATGTACTTTAGTGCTTCCTCCTCACTCATTTCTTTACCAAAAGCGGTATGTATTTCCTTCTCCGAGGCATAAAAACCACGTGAAACATTGGTAAATACACGCTCCACCTGTAGAACCTCATCCAGACGGGTTTCCACACCACTACGGAAGGATATCACCTTATTCTTGTAACAGGCAATCTCCAACTTGACACCATTTTTTGTGTAGCGCACAATGGCAACATTCGTGTGCCTCCGCTGTGAAAGCGGAACCTGCATGCGGGCACTCATTTTGTTTTCTACTTAGCAAGTTATCTTTTTATGATGTGTTAATATAGTAAATTTTTAAATATTATATAATTTTTACTACACCTTTTTGTTTTGTTTGCCGTACTTTTTTGCCCCACGCACGTCAGGAAAAGTTATGTGATTACTCTCCACCTCGTCACTCAAGAATTTAAAGTTCTCGTTTCGGTCTAAATGTTTTTTTTTTTACCTTCTCGTCTTTGCTTTCAATCCTTCTCAACCTTTTTACTTGAGATTTTAAAATCCAAAAAGTGGGTTAAAGCAAAAGCAAAAAAAAAAATGTAGACACACAATTTCACAAAACATAGAATAATACATCACCAACCCCCCACAAAAAAAAAAAAAGAGAGAGAAAAAAAAAAACGCACAATGAAGTTATCAGTACAAATCCCCCTTCCCCCGAGGCCCACACCGTCAATCAGTGAAAAAACAGTAACAGAAGGAAAAACACAAAGAAAGTACACTTTACGTGGTTGATTAAGTATGAGAAGTCCTCCAAAGGAATGCAAACACAAAGTCAAACAAAGACTGACAGACGTTCATACAAAAAAAAAGCAAAGACACACACACACAAAAAAAAAAAAAACACTACAAGAAGGAGACACAAACGCACTTTTCTAAGTACAAATATGTAAAAATAAAAGGAGAGAAAGATAAGCATCCAAATATCCGTGTACACATGAAAACAATAACAACGCATTGCACCTAACTTCTCCTCCTCCTTTTTTAAACCTAATTGCTTGTAGCTCTATAAAATTGGCTCAGAAAAAAAACAAAGGAACACGGGCAAACAATTTCAAATGATAGTATAACCTTTTTCTATGTCTCTTTTTTTTTGCTTGTTTCTTTGACTTCATCTCCTTTCTCGTCAAAATATATGTTTTGAAATATATATATATATATATTTAATCCCCAAAAGAAAAACTCAACCCCACAAGTCGTGCCTCAAATACGGCCCACAGCGGATCGGTACGCGTTGAGCTTTTCATCCTTCACACGCACCAACTCCTCCAGCTTTGTCACCTTCTCACTCAGCAGAGCGACCGTCTCGCGGAGTTCAAAGATGGTTCGATCCTTCTCATCTAGTAGGAGTCGGAAACTCCCCGGACTCGTCGCCGTCGCGGCACTCGCACCAAAAGTATTTGTGTTTGCCATTGTCGTTACCGTTTGCGTCGCGTCCTTTGCGGCGGATGGGGATCGGTACGCCGCGGGGGAATGTCCATTATGCCGTCCACTTTGCATTTCCACTATCTTTGGTGTGTTTGCCGATACGGTGGTTAGTGCCGTCTGCCGTGAGGGCTGTTTGGGATGGGAATGCGTTGGGACGTGATGTGGCGGCGGTTCCTCGTAGCGGGGTTCGGATTCGTTATGGATATCCTCACGACGGGCTTTGATTTGCGCAATTTTGGTTCGTAACGCGCGGAGAAAGCGTTCAATCGCGCCGGGAACGGCCGCTGTGATGTCATTGATTTCCTCCGGTGGGACTTCAAAGTGGAGTTTGCGGAACACGCGATTGTTGAGGGTGTTCCAGTTGTCCACCTTCTGCTTCAATGACATGGCGGGGGTGTAGTTGTGCAGATCGACAAGTTTTGGAAAGAAAAATTTTACCACTTCCGCAACACAGCAGCCGTCACTAAAATCGCGCGCGATATTTCGCTTTGGGCGAGAAATGGGGATGTCATCGACCCAAAGATAGAGCTCGTGGAGGTCCTCCTCTGTGAGGGGGACGGCCATTCTTGACACAGTTGGATGTACGCTAATAACAGAAGGTAATAAAATAAAATAAAAAATAAAAGACACCTCAGTGCAGATGATTTAATGGAGTTTGCAACTCAGTCACGCACTCTTCCCCCTTTTTTTTCTTTCTGGGGGGTAGGGGTAGGGAGGATTGTCTTTTTTTTATATTTGCTTCTTTTTGTCTTCTTCTTCTGGTTTTCGTTTTCCCTGCCTAAGGTGGGGGGAGGGGGGAACGTCTTTTTCTTTGCGTAAATTTATTTCCTTTCGAGAAAGCAAGAAATAAACCTACAACAAAAAAAGATAAAGGGATAAGCAAAAAAAAAAACTTTCATCAAGTTATCTATTCTACTACTAAAAAAAAAAATATGCAGCATTTTCATTATTATTATCATTATTTTACTATCATATGGTCACTACTTTTGTCGACCTGTCTTTCGGTAGAGAGCTCCAGTAAATCGTTTCTCCCGTATTTACGCAGAAGAAGAAAAAACGTATTAAAAAAGGCATAGATTGTTTTTCTATTTTCTTTGTGCGTTTTCCATCTCTTTTTCGAGGGAATCATATAAATATTTTTTGAAAAAATATTATTTTCATTCTTTTTTTTTTCTTTTGCGAATACATATGTATAATTAGGTATATATTGGAATGTACAAAAAAAAAATGGGCCCATTCATATGGGCAACCACGAAAAGGAAAATATTACTGTATAAACTATGCACAGAGACTTATGAAAATGCCTCTTATCTTCTATTCTCTTCCTTTTTCTCTCTCCGTTTACGTCATCTTGAGCAAATCACTTTGCCTCAGTGCATGCGCAATGTCCGCCACACCAAGCGCAAAGGACCGCATTGCCCGCACATCCGTAATTCGACACTCTCGAAGCATCTCTTTTGCCTTCTGTGAGGGCGATGGTGTGCGCACAGGGGCAAAAAGCGTTCGTCGCAGCGCTGCCAGAGGCTCTGATTGCGGGTACCGTGAAGTTTCTGCCCCGCACCCATCCACTTCCTCTCCGGGGGATCGCTGACGCTGTGGGGTGTGAATGAGACCCTCCACAGTGGCTAATGGCGACAATGGAAGGGGTGGCGGGGTCGGTGGGGGAGGTGGAGGTGGGTGATGCGATGGTTGCGATTGAAAACTGTTTAATTGCGAAAAAACACGACGCAAAGTATCTAACCGACGCGCTCGTTGTGCCGCATCATCTTCGTGCACGGTGCGTTCCTCCGGTCGGCGCGCGGAGTGGGGGGTATGACCATTTCGCGTACTCCTCTCCTCATGGCTATTGGTATGATGATGATTATTGTTCTCCATGTTCTTCTTACTCTTCTTGCCGCTGCTGCCACTGTGTGTTCGAGGACGATGATGATGATGGTGATGATGATGCTCGCGGTGTGTGTCGTGTGGAAGCCAAATCATGTCCTCATTTCGCAGTGCAACGCGTCCCTCATGCCGTCGCTTCTTGTCTTTATGTGACTTTTTCTCACTGTGATGTTTCTTGTCACTGTGGGTCCTTGTTTCCATGTATGACTTTTCGTCATCTGACCTCTTCTTCTTCTTTTTCTTCTTCTTTTGTTCACTAGGAGACCTCGTGTTATAATTATGCGTGCTATCGTTGTGTGTCTTCTTGTGCTTCCTTTTATGCGCACTCCCCTCCTCCCGCGATGAGGACCCCCTTGGTTTTCCCAAAGGAGAGGAGGAAGAATTGCAGGATTCGATTTCCTCAAACTCGGGCGTCCCAACGCGTCCTTCTTCCACCTCCGCATCAGCTGTTCCTCGCGGATTACTGGCATTACATGAAACCCCACTCTTAGTAGACCGCTTTGGGGGAACAATTTCGGTGCGAAGAATAGGAATTCGAGGCGGGCTCTCCTTTACGGCGGACCCACACGTAATGCATTGCCTTCCCGCCACGGCCAACGGTTGGAGTTGACCAAAGAAGGTACCAGGGAAAAGTTGCCGCACGCGCTCCGATGGTAAATCTGCCGCGACACCCTGAGGCCGCTTCTCTTCCCGCAGCGTCTCCTCCCACTGCGCGGAGAGATTTCGCACGTATTGCACCAAGACCGGCTTGGGATGCACCGGCTTGGGTTCCTTTCGCTGCACTGGCTTTGGTTGTTGTTGTGTCGACTGTCGTGTGGGGGAAACGCTCTTGGGGCGTTGTTGAACGGTGCGTGGCGATTGCGAGATGGACGGGGAACGCTCACACCTATTAACGGTCGCGTGACTACGCACAACGGGTTCTATTGTCCAGAGTGCATCTGTGGACGGGTCGATGACCTGAGGACTCTTTGAACGCTCTGATTTCTTTTCTGTATGTGGCATTTCTTGTGTGTCTTCCTTGGGCCACATTAAATTGGTTCTTTCCTGTTTGGACTGAATCACGGGCTGAGGGTACAAGTTCAAAGGAAACTGAATAACCAACCGATCACCTGCAACTGGCTCTGCATTGTTTCTACTTGGATTGCTCTTCTTGTTGTTTGTGGTGTGATTGCTATTCCCACTATCTGTCTCGTGCAGGGAAGAGTCATCCTCGTCCATAGTAAAGTCCTTTGGATCCACACCGCCTTCAAATGATTGCACCACCTCCAACATGGCCTTACCAGGTAGAACAGACGGAAGAGGCTTCACAATGGGTGTGATGCGCTTCGACATTTCTGCCACAAGTCGCGGAGGTGACTCCTCGAACTCCTCTTTACTTTCATTCTGCCTCTTCTCCTGCCGTTGCGAGGGGACCACATCCGAGTGGCGCACTAACAAGGGTGATTCCCCAACATAGCGCGACGATGGAGAGTTTTCCCGAGAAAGAGAACGTCGCCGCTGCTCCTCTGCCGTAACAGGGGGAACATGTAATGCGACACCCTCATCCTCTTCTTCTTCCTCCTCCTCCCCCTCCTCCAAATCCTCGTCGGGAAACAACTCCTTTCGCTCCACCACGGCCATTTTTGTTGTATCTTCCTTTTCTATTCGTGCCAACACTGCCATGGGTGTCGTTGCCGTTAGGAGGAAATCTGTTGGGCGGTGTTGAGGGAAGGGGCGGTGCCCCATCTTGGCGTCGGTGCTTGGTGGCGAAACAGACACATCACTAAACGCCATATCATCCGTAGGCGTGACGACTCGCAAAAAGGATATTTTCCCGTTACCTTCTTCTCCTATGGGGAGATCTTCATGACACACCAACTTGTCGGCCATGTCGTCCTCGTCGGTGATGTCGGGTTGAAGCACATCCCGAGCGCGGGAGATGACGGGAGAGTTATCCGGTGACGCGGACGCCTCACGCTGACGCGAGAGACGCTCTACTGGCCGAGGCTCGTCCTTCACGTCTTCTTTGCGACTCGCATGTTTTGTATGCTTTTCCAACGCGGATTGCCTCTCCATGCGCGCACGCGGTTGTGAAGGGCTCTCTTGTGGAATCGGTGCGTTGGAAAAGGACAGTGTGGGTTCAGAGAAATCCCCGTCATCCTCATCAGCGTTCTTGTTGAAGGAGACGTGTCGCTTGGACGGGGATAGGGTACTCGACGTCTTTAGAATGGAGCGTGGCTTTTCGCCGTTGGCGTATGGAACAACAGGGGGTCGTCCTTGCGGCGTGTTGGCACGCACACGCTGAGGTGAGGGTTGACTAAAGTGGTGCGAGGAGGGTGCACAGTGAGGCGAGGTATCATCCGCCTCATCATCCACTGAGGGCATCTCCTACACAATGGAACGATTCTCTTTACGTGTGTAAATATATATATATATATATATATATATACAGGTATATAAATATAAATATATATTTATAAAATTGTATAATGGTTTTGTTTTTCGGTTTTGGAATTCCGGTTTCACTCTTTTTATGTGACTTTTGGTTGCCTTAAAGCCGTTACAATCTACGTTCTCTCCTCTCTCTCTCTCTCTATCTCAATTGGTTGCTTTCGTTTCTTTATATATATATATATATATATATATTTAATTCCTTTTATGTTCTCGCTTTTTTCTTATATGCTACCCTTACTCGTTCAGCAATAGCGGATAATATAAAAAGTGGCAAAAAAATTATATATTTCTCTCTAGAAAAAACAACAACAACAAAAGTATACGCACGAATAAACTAAAGAATAAATGTATTGTAGCTGTTTTTTTTTTGAACTTTGATCTTCACGTGTACGCGCTTTGTGTCCCAGTAATGGCAAAACTGAAGCAAGTGAGAAAGTTGTTTTGTTTTCTTATGTTCGTTCTCTCTAACTCTAATTAGGTAGAAAAACACCTCTGTTTTTGTGTGGTATTTTTTTTTAAATTATATTCCCCTCCTCTTTTCTCTAGCTTTACAAAAAACAAAAAAAAACAAAAACAAAAAAGAAACAAACGACAAGAAGTAAATCAAAACGCATGAACCAAAAATTGAAATTTATTGAAAAGTGCATTGAAACAATAATAACAATAACAATAATACACGCAGTGATACATGCACATATAAAGAGATCTATACAAGTATAATGTATAGTATATTAATTTTTCGTGTTACAAACAAGGAAACATCATTTATATTTCAACCAACTATACTTCTTCTTTCGTTACTGTTTTAAGCGATGTAGGGGGAGTATACCTGTACTTTCCCTCATCCACGTAGATACCAAGGTCTTGGAACGCCACAATGATTCCGAACGATGAGTGCATCTGCGACACAAACACACGTTCTGCTGGACTTAAGTAGTTCCCACCCATTTTTAACAAGTGCATCGATGTCGCCTTGGTCGCGAGGTCTGTTGCACAGCTAAGACGAATAAAGTCCGATATCACCTCCAATGGGCAGTGAGGAAGACCAGTAATAACTTGAGCACATTTAGAACTTTTCCACTCCTCTAACCATGCCGCCTCATTGATGCGCTGCACTTCATCCACTTCATTTCGTTTTGGCGTAAAGTGTAATGTTTCCTCATCCCCTGGTACATAAAAACAGGCCGGGTTTGCCAATAAACCTGTCGCACTCATTACCCCACCAACACCTGTGGCGAGGGCCATTTCGAGTGCACTCTGCGGATCATGTACTCCCCCATTCGCCACAGTTGGAATGGAAAGGGACTCCCGCACTGTGCGAATGGCCTCCACACGAACCGTTGCGTGCGCGGAGCAGTTTGGTGTGCGCCCATGCACCGTCACCCACGCCGCCCCGGCCGCCTCACACTGCCGCGCAAAGTCCACACTCCGCCGCAACTCGTCCCCCACCCGCATCTTCACCACACATGGCATCTCCCTCCCGCCCTCGAGCCCGTTGCGTACGCAGCGCACCACATCCGCCACCGCCTCCGGCCGCGTGAGAAGCGCCGCGCCGACGCCCTCCCGCATCGCCCACCGCTGCGGACACCCGCAATTGACGTCCACAGCGTCGCAGAACGGCGCCATGAGGGCGGCGGCGGCGGCGGCGGTTGGGCCGCTGGAGGACGCGAGTTGACAGACCAAACGGTCCTCGCCGGCGTAGAGGGCGAACTCCGCCTCGCGCGCCGCCGCCGAGCGGGCGAAGCTGTCCGCGAGGATCATGTGTGTGTAACTCACGTCTGTCCCCCAAAGACGACAGAGCCTGCGGAAGGCGGGGCGGCTGCAGCGGACCATCGGGGCCTGCACCTTCACGAGATCGCGATAGACGGACTCGAGGGGACGAAGGGCCGCCGCGCGCGCAGCGGGTGGGGCGGTGCGCACGGCGTCAAGCAGGTCACACCCCTCAGATGCGGAGAAACGCGCTATTTTAGACTGTGACGCACGCAACAGCGCCGCCAAGTCCGTGTGGATGTAGTCGGGAGGTGCATGCATGGACTAAGGTGAGAAAAGAAAAACGAATAAACAATAGTAATCATTAATAAACATATGCATTTCTTTTTTTTTTTTTCCTTTTCCATTCCATAATCCCTTACCGCGCCTTTCATTAAGACATTCGTACAAAGTCAAGGTATGTCAGACAACAACAACAACAACGACAAAACAACAACTACACACACACACACACGCAGAAAAGAAAAAAGAAAGGAAGTAAACTACACAATAACAGTGACATGAGCTCCAAAAATATTTTCCATCTCCAACGCTGCGACGGGAGTGAGACTGAGCTCCACCAAGTAAAGTGTTGGGATACGTCCAAGCGGACTCACATCACTCACATGTATGCACTCCGTGAGGTCGATGCACTCCAGACTCCTGCTCCTACTCAGAGCCTCTATGCTTTCGTTGGTGACCAAAGTGTGACTCAGGTCGAGTCGACGGAGTGTTGGGATCGTTGCGAGAGGACGCACATCCTCCACGGCGAGGCATCCCCATAGGTCGATTTCCTCAAGACTCTTACTGTGCGAAAGACCGACAATGCCGTCACTAGATGTGCCCGTGGTCACCAGTTTCACAAGTCGCAGGTGCGGCAGACGTCCCAGAAAGCCAACATTTGTCACACACGCACACGCATCGAGGTCTAATTCGACAAGGTTTAAACAACTAGACAGCCCGATCATACCACCATCCCACACAGAGGTTTCGGCGAGAACGAGACGTCGCAGCGTGGAAATGCGGCCGAGCGCATTCACACATGTGATAGCACGGCAACCCCACAAATTCACCTCCGTCAGACTTGGACTCTCCCCGAGGCCAAGAATCCCACTATCCACGACACCCGACATGGTCAAATCGAGTCGCCGCAGAAGAGGAAGTTGCCCCAACGCATTGACGTCTTTCATAGGGGCGTTGCGCAGGTCGAGGGCGACGAGTGCGCAAAGGCGGGTCACAGACGTCAAGTCATCGGGGCCGCAAAGGAGGCGAGACGCCAAGCGGAGGTCCACAGATGTCATGGAAGGCGAAACCGAGGCGGAAGGGCGATTGCACCACCAAAGAAGAAGTCGCATGCGGTCTGAGACGGAGGCGTGGCACGTGGTATAATTGGGCTGCCATTGAATGTGGCGCAACCCGTCACTTGTGCGGGAGAGAGACCACGGGCCAATTTGTGTGCTCCGAGATTCACATAAAGAGAAAATTTTTGGTGCGGCGCACAACAACGCTAGCGGGGTATCGGTGCTGTCGAAATACGCGAGCAACGAGGCGAGTAGCAAAGTTGAGGGGGACATTTAACTGCTCTTAAATCGCATTTATATATCCATCTATTGTCAGCTTAGATGGTATGGTCGTTGCATGAGTAGTTATCCAATTTTAATTTTCGATCTTCACTGCACATCAACACACAAAATACATGAGAGTAGATGTTCGTGTGTGTTTGTGTGTGTGTGAAAGAGAAGGAGAGAAAAGAAAAAAAATAATAATTTTTTTGTTTCTTAAATACACCTAGCAGATAATTTAGTTTTTTTCTTTTCGTTTGTTTGTTAAAAATCACCAAGAGAAATGATCGCCTCATACAAAAGCAAAAAAACAAAGCAAACGACAACAACAGTGACAGAAAAAAAAGCAAATAAAAGCAAATGTATCACTTGAAAAACAACAACAAAAAAAGGCAGCAATAAAACTTGAATAAGTGAGACTCGAGAGCATAAAAAAAGGTATTGAACAGTAAAAAAAAATCTATTAGCCTTTTGCTCATTTCGACTCTCAACAAAAGGTAAGACAAGAAGCAAACAGACGGAAAAAAAAAGAGATACATTTTTTTCTTTTTTCTTTTTTTGATGAACTTGTGCTTAACGTTTTTTGTACACACACACACACACACACACAGAGTTTGTTTTCTCTCTCCATTTCATTTTTTATTTGATATCTTTTTTTCATTCTTTGTTGTGCTTTATGAAACTTCTCTAACAGATACATCAAATACGAGCTCTCCAGATCTAAAATCTGCGTATGTATTGAGGTCAATAGCATCATAGCTGTGCTTGAGAATAAACTGTAAAACCTGACGGATTTTTTCTGGATCATTTGAGCAGAGAACTGTGTCCCCACTGTGTACTCCACGTTTCATCTGTGTCCCACTTGTGCGACTTGTCTGTCGCTCTGCTCGCTCACTCTGTGCGGGTGGGAAACTAAACTCCTTTCGCGTTTTCACAATTCGAAAAACCCATTCAACCAGAGGACGCAACTCCGTCCACACCCACCCACGCTGATTGCGAAGAATACGCACCTGGAGCTCAAACGGGGCTTCATTACTCCCTTCTGGAATTCGAATCGCGTTGGCCGCCTCGACTGCTTTTCGAAGGGACACCAAAACGCTTGGATTGTGTTTGGAGCGCGCCACATACGTTACATTGCCGAGAAGCGTACTCGAATTTTCCACCGGTCGCACAAAGAGTTCATCCTCCGCGGAATCCTTCTTTTCGCGCGCTCCGTGTGAGGAGGCTTGCGGCGGATTAAAGGGCAGCAATGGAGTTTGAAACTCAATGGAATGGACAATGCAAAAAAGAAGGGACTCAATCGCCGTGTCGGTTACACGGATGGATTGACTATCATCCGTCTTCTTTTGAGACGTGGGTGGCGGATAGCGAATAGTGTAAAATGTATGCATCGGGTATATAATACAGCTATACCAATATATATATATATATATATTAAAGTATTTGTGTGTCTGTTTCCGTGTGTGGCGGTCTAAATAATTAATATCTGCAAACCCAATCAAAAGCAGACAAGGAGAACGTTTTATAGGTACGTAATCACTTAAAATCACGTCAAGTGTTGCCTCAAGCTTTACGAAAGCAAGACAAAAGGGGAAAAACTGTGGCGCTATGCCAAGAGGTGGAAATCGTCCTTATCTTTTTATTAAAAAGGAAAAGGAAAAAGGAAAGAAGAAGCAGAAATGAAAATGAAACAGTAAAAGAAAAGAAAAAACTCAGGACGATACAAATGATTACAAATTTATCGTTACTTTGTAATGCTTTTGCACTTCATTTGCGAGAAGTAGCGTTACAATTGACCACATAGCATGTCGAAACATTTCGTATATGGTTTCTTCCCTTTCTTCTCCAAAGAAAAAGAAATTTAGTACTTTATTTTCATCCTTTTACTACTCAGATGGTCGAATACCAATAGCAAGCAAATAAGTATAAAAAACAAACCAAATAAGGAAAAAGAATAATCCACCGCATGCCCCACAACCCCTTTTTACTTCACCTCTCTCCCTTGAGTTGTCTATGTCTCCACCATCTGCAACACACGGAGAAGCTCATCCTCTGTTCCGGGAAATGCCACCTCCAACACTTTGTTCCGTGACGTTCCGCCCCGCACAAGCGCGACCCGTACCTTTTCCGGCATATCCGATTCTCCCATTTCCGTTACCGCATTCGTTGCGGATCGCTTTCCCCGCTTATGTTTGGCACCATTCCCTGTCTGGCACGCCTCTAACAGGGTGTTGGCGCGGAATTGCGCCAAATGCTGTTCGAGGAGTGTTTGCATAAAGTCAATGAGTTCCGTGTTGGCCTTTCCCTCCACTGGTGGCGCGCCAACGCGGATTTCGAGCGCTTCGTCTTGGCTGGACGGACGCGCCGCAAGAGAGGAGTGGCGTGCGCCAGGTTTCGCGTGCACAGTGACCCAAAACCAACCGGGACGCACTTGGGAAATAAAGGAGGAAGCCTTCATATATATATATATATAAGAATACGTATGGACTGTTATAGGGGCTACAATGATATCGTTATGTTTGAGCTGTTTTCGCACACCACACACCACAGAGAATGCACGCTAAACAAAAACACAGCAAAACAAAAAACAAAACAAAACACCGAAGCTCTCCGTACTTGATAAAAAGTAGAGATAAAGACGAGTAAAAAGAAAATGAAAGGAGCAAGAATTATTTGATAAAAAAAACACATACAGAAAAAGAAACAACAACAACTAAAAATTCGTGTTTTTTTTTCTGTTGTTGTTGTTGTTCGTTAAGAAAGAAGAACGATACTCATATCCATTCTTACACTTATACCAATATGTAAAATCCATTTTTCACGTTCCGTTTTCTCAGTAGATGCACAAATTTGATACTAGAGTATGTGTATTTCTCTTCATTCCTCCACATACCACACTACGAATGCAAGAGTCATGTGAAAGAAATCACAACATGATTCCAACAAGAACAACCGACAAGGAGAAAAAATCTCACCTACATAGACACGAACAAACACAAACAAATACAAACGAATAGAACTCAATAATAATACTTTGTATTTATACAAGTAAATGTACTCCATCAGTTTGTTTGAGAGTAGAGATCGCCAACACTTTCAATATTCCGTTTCCGAAGCGGAATCACCCCCTCCGCATTCTCCGCCCCCTCCTGAAAGGAGTAGTGCGGAACGGGAAATCGAGTTTTTCCCATCTCCTCCGGGCGTTTCTCGCGCCTCGGGTACGGCGTGTCGGCGTACACCAAATCCATCTCATTCGCCTCCTCCAACAGTTTCGATGCCTCCTGTGTGAGCGGCTCGACCGTCTCCGCCGCCCCGAGAGGGCGTTCCTCAAAGACCGCACGAACCCCAAAAGGGTAATCCTTTTCATAGACAAACCGTCGAAGGTAACGCTGACCCTTGTCCTCTGCGGTCGTCGCGGGGTGGAGCAGATCGCCCGGAAGGAGAACAGTGGCCATACGGGTTTCATCATGTCGAAACAATTCGGGTAACACCTCGCGCGGGGCATCATGCGGACGCTGCTTCACCACATCCGCAAAGGTCGGACACGCATTGTGGAGTTCCGACAGGGCAATAATGTTTGGTGTGGGCATATTCATTATTCCAGCGTTGAAGCGCGCCATCGCTTCCATAGGGGAAACCCAAACAAGTTTTTCCCCAAGTGTGGAAATGGTAAAGCGCACATCCGGTATCTTCTCAAATGGCACAATATAATTCAAATTATCAAAGCGAAAGATCTCTGTGGTTGGGGTAATTATTCGACGAAACGGCAACAACTGGGAGAGACACGTTTCCATGGGCAATTCCAGAACATCCACTAAGTTCCGCATCGCGCGTGGGTTGGAGTAGACGAGCAGGTGCCACTTCTTCGGCCCCGGCGGCCCCTCCACCTCCGCCAAACCGCCGCCCTCCTTCGGAATGAGAAGGAGATTCATCTGCGCGAGGAGTCCGCGCATCGCGCAGAGGCGGTGGTGCGTATCGGACCACCGCGTCGTCACCCCGCGGCGGCGCAGAACCTTTTCCCAATCCTCCGAACTGTCCTCCAAGCTTACTGGGAAGGATGGGAGAATGAACTGATCCTTCAGAAAGCGTCCCTTCGCCTCGCGAAACATCATCAGCACCTTGTAGTCGTTGTCCTCGCCGCGCTCGACCTTGGCGGGGTCCATGTGGCGGTTTTTTCCAATCACCATTGTTGTTGCCGCGCGGCGTGTGGGAATGGGGGCTCCCAACTTTGGCTTCTCGCCATACTCGCGGTCTGCCCAGGGAACCGGGGTGGACCAGTAATCCTTGAATTGTTCCTTGTATGGACTCATTTGAACATCCATTTGGAGATTGCGTACCGGTTTGGCACGAAAGGATGGACTCTCTCCGGAAACATTTAAAAGAAGTCGACGAGGAGTGTGACGAAGCATACTTCAATAAAAAAAGATATACTTATATATATATATATTTCTAAGTTTTACTTTTCCTTCTTTTCTTTTATCTATTGTAAATATTTTAATACTTTTTTTCTTTTTTCTTTTTCTTCGTGTTGTTACGTGCTCTTCTTTTTATAGTCAGTAAATTACTTTCTTTCTGCGTTGTTTCCGTTTGACCTTTTCACTTTTCTCCCTCCTCAGAGTGTGTATTCCAAACGCAAACACAATTGAGTGAATATATTTACAAAATTCGATAGATGAGCCCGTTTGGTGTGTACACAATTCTTTCTGTCCGCTTTTTTTTTTGTTTTTATTTGGCGACTTAAAAAGCCTCTGGCTACAATAAACACTCAAGCCTTACAAACGTATAATAATAACAATATTATAGCACGTGAGAATCGAAAAAAAATAAAATAAAATGAATACAATAAACCGAAAAAAAAGCAAAAAATAAATAAGAGAAAAAAAAAGGTAACAAAAAGGATTGAGATGAGGTGAATTTAACAGCTCAAAAGGCTTCGTTAGCGTAAAACTACACATAATTATTTATAATGAGTCTTGTATTCTCATTCTTGGTAATGCACCCTCATGTTCTTTTCATCTTCAAAAAGAGAAATAAATGAAAAACAAAATGAAGATAAAAACAAAACAAAAATCGAAGCACAACACACAAAAATTCATTCATATATTTTTGTATATAAAGACACATATAACCACACCAATTTTCATGTCGTTGCTTTCTTCTAATTTCATATATACATATTTCTTCCACCAAAATGGAAGAAAAAATGTATAGACAACAATGAATGACATGAGAGATGAGGTAAAAACAAAAAAAAGCAAAATAAAATATGTGCCGAACTATAAAGAGTGTGTGCGTACGTTTCTTTCCTTTTTTCTTCCTTTTCTTTTCGTTCTCTAACGAGATAAAATTTTCACCGTTTTTTTCTTTTTTTTTTTTTGTTAACAGAAATATATATAGTCTCCTGTCATTCTCCTTGTTTCTTCTCCTTTAAAAAGCATTCTTTTTTTTTTGATGTTGTTGATTGCTTCAATCCTTTTTTCTTTTTTTTGCATTTGATTGTTTGCCTCCTCTTCTTTTCCTTTCCACTGTGCGAATTACAGATTGCTCTGCTGGGGCGACGAAAATGGGAAAATGCATGAAAATACGCGAAGTGTGACCATTTCATCTTTGTGAACAACACAAGCGAAAAAATTGACAGATTTTCTTTTTTTTATTATAAATAAATATATATATATATATTTTTTTGTTAATTCTTTTATTTTCTTTTTTGGTTTCCTTTTCTTTTTCCTTGTCGTTTACGTACATATATTTCATTCACGCACTGTCCGTCGAGTGCCCTCCATTCTAACAAACACACACAAAACAATATAATAAAAGGAACAGAGAACAATATAAATAATAGAAACAACAACAGAAAAAAAAGCGCAGAAATATCATAAACCAAATGCATCTCCTTCTTTTTTTCCTTTTCGTCTTTGTTTTGTGTTCCTTTCCTTTTTCATTCCCATTTGTTCTTTCTTTATATATATACAGTTTTGTGTATTATATATATTTATTGATGGTGTGTTTCCTCTAATCCCGTGAAAAGCGTGCGCGGGCGAGGAGATCTCGTCGCGATGCGTGTCGTGTGCGTTCGTTTCGGTCGTAATCCATCACACGTCGGCGCGGGGCCGCCTTGGCGGAGCGTTCGCGTCGGTCTTCGCCAAAGTCAATCGCATGTCGGCGTTGCGGTCGGCCTCCGATGAAACGCTCATTCGGTCGACGGCGCGTTTCATTTCCGCGGCGCTCCGCCACACGCATACGTAATCGCCCACGCACCCCAAATCCACGCCCTCCGTTGCGAAAACCCCTGTTGTTGTTGTTGTTGTTATTGTTGCGATTGTTGTTGCGGTTGTTATTGTTGTTGCGGTTGTTGTTGTTGTTGCGGTTGTTGTTGTTGCGCGGACCTCTCGAGGGGGGGTTTTGGGATTGGTTTGGGCGGCCGCCGCGGCGATTCTTGCGGAGACTTTCGCCGATTTTTTGCTCCTTAATGATTTCGTTCAACGGGCGGTCAATGATTTCCATGCTGGGGAACGTACAAGAAAGAGTGACCGTAAGACAGATGGCAAAAAAGAAACAAAAAGACTCAACGAGAAAAATAATAATAGTGATATAGTGAAAAAAAAAAAGAAAAAAGAAACAAACAAAAAAAGAGTTTTTGCTTCTTGTCCTTTTTGTGAAATAAAATATGTAAAAAAAGATTCTAAATAATAATCGAAATAATTTCCTTTTTAGATCCTAAGAGCCTAGGGTGTAAGTACTATCCTTGGTTTCTTTCTTGGGTATTACAATTATCTCTAGATATTTCTTCTTCTTCTTTTTTTTCTTCTTCTCACTTTAACACTCGTTTGTTGAAATTGGTAGGTAATCCACACTTCAAACGTGTATAAAAAACGTTGTTGATAAATTTTCAAGGTGTTTTTTTTTTTTTGTTGTGTGTGTGATTTATCGTTTGCGAATACGTTTTTTTTTTTTTGGTTTTAATTGTATTAACAATGCCAGTAAAATTAATAAACAAAATGGCAATGAGCGCAAGATTAAATACCAAACAAGACAACGTAATCGCCACGCACAAACGAAGAAGTGTATTTGAGACCGCGTGTTTGCAACGCAAAGTGAGAGTCCACAAAGGCAGACAGCATCAGAAGCGAAAAGTGTGAAAAACAAATCCAAAAAAAAAAAAAAAGGGGAAGACAAAAAAGAAAAAAAGGAGAGGCGAAAAAACGTCGTTGAGTTCAAGTTTTTTTTTTTTGGTTCCGTTGCTTGGGAACGTGAATACGATCGATCCAGGTGAGTCAATATTCTTTTTGTTGTTACATATTCTTGCAAACCAATGACGCTGCGCACTGGAGGACATAAAGGAGCATTTTATGATTTGTTCAAAGTGGATTTTTGAATGTTTTTTGTCCATTGTAGGACAAGTAACAAGTGGGCCGAATATGCCACATGATATATATATATATATATATATATATATATATATATATTAAATTCGTTTTGTGTGTTTCGTTTTTTTTCACTGATTTTGATTCATTTCCATACTGCAGAAGGTTTAGGTGACTGTAACTTGTGCGTTTGGAAATGACATAACAAAAAACAAACACACCTTTTCCCCATCCTCCTCCTTGCCTCCTTTTTTTTTTTCTTTTCATGTGCGTGTTTGTGCTCCATCTTCCTTTACTCCTCATTTTTATTTGTTTTTTTCTTCACCACGTTTCGTTCACTTCATCGGTATTTGGTAACGACACCATGGGCACGAAGTGCCTAAACAGACAGACACACCGTCACCCAAAACGAATTTATCCACTCATCTACCATAAACAAATACTCGGAAATATATATAAAAAGGGGAATTACCCCCAACATATATATTTCATATTTAACAAATAAATTAAACAAAATGCAGACGATCCAAAGCAGTGTTGATGCATTCATGTAACTCCAGTTGGAAAAACATAGCTGATGATGCCGCGGAAAATGGAATCAGAAGTTAATAAAAAAAGAGAATGAAGCAATCGCAAAATAAAAACAAAAAAACCAAACCAATTCAACGAAACTCAACAAAGAAGCGATGCTGACCAAAACCACGAACAAAAAAAACACTGAAGAGGTCCTGAAAACGCCATTACAATACTCCGTCATCATGTCACTTAGAAACCACTTCGCTTGTCGTCAAAGACTCCTCACATCCCACCTTCTCTCCAACTTATCCCATAGATCAAGGAATATATATATATATATATACATATATATATATATTATCAAAGCAAGAAAACATAGAAAGCAAATGATTGTCCAAAGAGCTACATAAAATAATCCCTCAAACCAAATAGGGCGTGCATTCAACGAACCTCACAGGAACGTGAATACACGCACACATCAAAGCAGCTGAGAAAACAAAAAAGAATAGACCTAAGAAGACTTCACCCGCAGACATGATAAAAATCTAAGGAACAACTTTCCCTCGTTTTTTTCGCTCCTGCGTTTATGTTCGAAGTGTTAAACAATCCAACAACTATCTCAAGCAATGATCTATAACGTAATTTTGTCCTTCCAGTAGAAAGGTATATATATATATATATTTATTGTTATCCTCGACATTGTTGGCAGTAAAAAACGAGGCAACGCTAGTAGTGACAAAGTAAAACGTTTCAGATCGATGGTCCAATGAATCAGCTCATCATAACTAGAAAAAAAAATATATAGAGCATTTAAAGAGTAAGGAAAACCATTTTTTCCTTTTTTTTGCTCTACTACCTTATCCCCTTTCTCGTAGCCATCCTGCTAGAGTTGGCGGTGAGGGTTTTGGGGTGAAAGTTTATGAGTGGATATACCTTGACTTCCTCTCCTTTTTTTTTGTTTAATGCGCAAATCTACTAATTAGAGCCTGGCACCGCATGCGTCACATGCTGTGGTGTTTGGCTTATTAAGCAGTGTGCAGCGCGCGCATCGGATCATGTTTTGTTCCTGTCGATCATTCGCCCATACCGCGCCGACCGGATCGTGATGCCGCTCTGCCGGTTGAGCCCCCTCACTCGGGGACGGCCGCCAGAGATCGGACATTAAACTCCCCTCACTTCCAACGGATGTCTTCACTGGGTGTCGCATTGGTGCCTTTGGTTGCGCAGGGGAGGGTGAATTGACGTTTGGTGGGACCGGCTGACGTTGGGGGGTGTCGTCCTCTGCGAGATCCGGCCGCCCATCTCCGGCGCTATCTGCTCGTCCTTGTCGCAGTAAGTCGGCCTCACACTTGAGGGTTTCATTTTGGGATCGAAGTTTTCGAATGTTTGCCTCATACACCTTCTTTTGGTCATCTGTCTGGATCTGTTGAATGAGTAGTCGCGTTCGGAGTTCCTGGTCGATCCGCTCCTGATAGTCGAGGAGTTCCTCAAAGAGGAGTTTAATATCACTGCTTACGAGTTTCTTATTATTAAGGATCGAGTGAAATCGCACTTGCATCGATTCCTTTTCGGATTTCTCACGTTTCAGTGTCTCGACCTGACGCTGTAGCTCTGCCACATCTGCGTGGTTCATACCATAGCGACGCACCATCGCATCCTTCTCCGCCTCTACTATTTGCAAACGTCCCGCCATTTCCAGATTTTTATCCTTCTCCGCTGCTAATTCTGCCTCCGTATCCTTCAAGGCCGTCTCTAGGCGACGCAATTCTTTCTTTGTTGCCTCCTCCTGCTTCTGTTGCTGCGAGGTAAAGGTTTGTTTAATCATTTGTTCCTTCTGCACAATAGCCGCGCGTGCGACCTGCAGCTCCGCATCCAACTGACTCTTCTGCTCCTCCGCCGCTTGAAGTTTGGCTTCAGCCGCCCTAAAGGCTTCCCGCTGCTCCACGAGTTTCGCCTCAACATCCATGAGCCGCTCCTTCTTCATGCGCGACCGCGCACTCGCGTCGGTGCCGGTGACTTCGAGTTGCTTCTCCAACTCCGCCTTCTCCTCCTCGAGGTGCACCCGCTGCGACTCCAAGATGCGTGTCTGCGCCTCCAACTCGACCCGTTGACTTTCGAATTGCGTCTTGTGCGCCTCCAACCCGGCCCGTCGCTCCTCCAGCTGCGCGACATGCGACGCGAGTTGTTCCTTCTGCGCCTGCATCGCCGCCAGCGCCTCCTCGGCGGCGCGCTTGTCGTGCTCGGCCGCCGCGTGCCGCTCGTCCGCCGCTTGGAGGGCAGTGCGGAGGTGAGCGAGTTCCGCTTCGAGGGCGGTGTGGCGCCGCTCCGCCGCGTGTTGGGCGGCACGGGACGTCTCCTCGGTCTCGTGCAAACGCATGAGCTCCGACTTGAGGGCGGCGTTCTGCTGCTCGAGTTCGGCGCCGCGCTCGCGCAGCTCGGAGAGCTCCTTCTTCTGCTCCGCCACCTCGCGAAGGGTGGAGTGGATCCCATCAAAGCGCGCATAGGTCGACTCGAGCACCTCTAACTGGTGCTTCTTCTCATGTAACTGGGACTCGGCCAGGCTGAGACGCTGACGTAGGTCCTCGTTTTCACTGCGGAGGTGACGAAGTTGGTCCAAACCCTTCTCGCACAAAATGCTACGCAGACTCTCCACCTCAACGAGGAGGGACTCGTTTTGAAAGATGACTTCCTCCAAATACGTGGCATCGCTCTTGTGGCGACTGTTGCCTGTGGTGGAAGGTTTGTCTGCCATGGTGTATCAGATGTAAAAATATATCGTAAACTAATTTCTCACAAATAAATAAATGTATAATCCTTTTTTTACTTTTTATTTTGTTAATGCCCTTTTTCTCTTATCTGGATTAATTGTCGCAATAAAAAGAATGCAGGTGTATCTCACCTTGATCTATTCACCACAAATAAAAATAAGAGATCAAAAAAAAATGGGAAAATAAAAAATAGTGAGGCAAGAAAAAAAAAATGGAGAATACATTTACATCCCTCATGGCGTTTCTTAAAAAAAAAACCAATTGGATGCAGCTTGCCACGACATCAAAAAAAGATATATACATATATATATATATATATATATATATATATAAAGAAGTATTTGTTCAACTATCATAATTTCGTTACAATAACAAACATGACTACACAATATTCGCGACGCGAAAAGGGGGAAAAAAAATAAACAAATCAAAAAATCATTCACTTTAAAGAATGAGACACATACACAAAAAGTAAACGAGAGGGTGATGCCACACTCAAAGAGGCACTTTCGCAAGAGCCTTCTCTTTTTTTTTTCCCTTCCTTCTGCATACCTTTTTATTTTCTCCTTGTGAACGTTTCTAACTTTCACTTACTTTTCAAAGTGTTGTACCTCTTGCACTTGTAGAGGTATTTATTTCATCATTTGATCCGGATGGATTGAGGGCTGCATCCGCCTCTAGCAGGGGCTGTGTTCGTGGTGTTGCGTGTGTCTGTTCACTGGACAGAAACATTTCATGATTATTTTGAATCGGGAAGACACCATCCGCGTCCTCTTCTTGACGTGGCGGTTCACCTATTCGCCGTTGTGTGTCTTCTCTGCCCCGCGAGACGGCATTCTCGCGTGGGGGCGGATGCTCGACGAATTCACTCACAAACTCCGTGGAACGGTAACCGCGAAAGAGGTTTGGCGGAAGGGGGGCGTTGGCGGGGGCGAGAATGCCCGGACCGCGGCGAGCCATGATGGGTTGCACGGGTTTAGGGAAACCATCGAACCACCACTTGCCGCGTAAACACCAGACATAAATAACCGTGAGAATTGTGAAGAGCACGAAGAGACCGAAGAGGACAAAAAATAGTATGAGCCACCACGGACAACAACCACAGCGGCCAATGTCGCGGCCCCATGGATCGTTATTTTTCGTGCACGTGGATGCGATGCCACATTTACAACGAAACTGACTTGGTGCTGTTTCGGCACAAAAGTATTCACCGTTGGTGTAATACATTTCTTTTGCTGACCTTATTATTTCATTGTTTACCCCGACCATATCGGAAAGCGAAATACAGCGATCAAAGGACATGGCTACAACGCAGGATGTAAAGCTTTTGAAAATAATCACAAAAAACAAAAACAAAAAAAGAAATGAGGCTCTTGATAAAGTCAAACAAATGCATTAGAATGCGTGGTACTATATATATATGTATATATATATATATATATATACCCAATGTAATGTAAAAAAAAAATATACATGTTATGCACATAGTTGTGATTCATACTTTAATGTGAAAGATTTTTTCCGACAACTGAAAAAAAAAAAAAAACAGCGAAATACACACACACACACAAATACGACGACAACACCAACATATATAAATATATATTTTTTGAAAAATGTTCACAATTTCGGTTAATTATCTTAATGCGCCGCCCAAACTGCACCTCCAGGCATTTCTCATCCTCCCACCTTCTGCACACTTGTGAGGTCCAACTCTTGGATTTCACAAATAGAAGACAATACGCCGCTTCCAGAGTGCAACGACTCCCCGTGTCGTTCCCAACACAATTCCTCCACACAACCCCGAAGTTTTATGCGTAGCTCCTCATTTACCTCGTCCTTCGCCGTTTTCGTTGTACTAGTAGTAGTGGCATTAGGACCGAGAAGAGTGAGCGAAGGAAGGATAAGTGTCGTTTCCCACTTGTCTGTTGTATCCAGTGATGCGTGTTCGCGCAGGTGGAGGTGAGCGATGCCGTTGCGTCCTACCATTCCACGCATCACACCCTGTGAGACCATCTCGCACCAAACACTGTGTGCCACAAGAGCCAATAGTTGAAAACAGCGTCGTTGTAACCATCCCCATAGACGTGCCACACCGGTTTCATCCTGTGACTCACTAGAAAAAGTATCCGGAAGGGAAAGGAGATGTGGTATGAGGACGTCTGTTAGACATACACTCAGTGCGGTCGCCTGTGTTGCAGTGGAATTTGACGGAGACCATTGCAGGTGTGATGGTGATACATTCACACAACAATGAAGTCTATCGTTTCCCCAAAGGCGAACTTCTACCGGTTGAGAAAGCCCTTCCCAACGCATCGCGGCGCGAGGAAGGATTTGAAAGCGGGTTTCCCCATTTGGCTCATGTTCAATCAACGTAAAGGCGGCTGCGGGACTGCGATTGGGAAGGTTTAGTGTGAAAAGCGCCTGCGCCACAGTTCGTCGCACCGCATCGGGGTGAATAACCATTTGAGGAGATGCCAGCGAAGGTGATGTTAGCTGGGGTACGGATGGAGGGGAGGAGCGAGGAGGAGGAGGAGGAGGAGATGTTATATCCAATGAGGGATCATTTTCCCGCTCCTGCCCTGTTCGCTGCTGCGCAGGTGGAGGTGCGGTGCTGCGCGTTATGCCAAAGTCGTCCTCAAAGGCCTGTTGGGCGAGCGCGACACCACTCTGCGGAAACGATGGCAATCCATCCGCTGATGTAACAAATGGAATCGGTGTGAAGAGAGCATGTTCGCAACGCACTGACACCTCTGGCGCACCCCCGAGTGAGTCGGAGGCGGTAAAGCGAACATATCGAACCGCACGATCCGCAATGGACTGCATCGTTGGCCCGCTGTATGGGTGTGGCGTTTGTCCTACAAAGTGTAAAAGATCGCAATGTGCCGTGAGACAGACATACGGACTATGAGGAGCACTTCCAATCGATGCCATCATACATGCCTATGTAAATATAAAAATCTATGTATGTGTAAGTTGAGTCCCTTTTATGAAACCCTATTTGTGTGTGTGTCACTGTCGTTTTGAGCTTATTCCACCAAGGCGAAAAAGTAGCACCAAAAAAGAAGAAAAAAAAGCTCACAAAGCAAAAACAAATAGATTCGCAGTCGTCTTTTTTTTTTTTTTTGCGTGTGTTGCTTGAATGCCTGAAGGAGATTCTGTAGAAGGGAGTATATATATATATATATATATATACGTATATAAACATTGACAGCCAATAAACATGGACGTAATGTCAATAGAGAAAAAACAACAACATAGAAACACACAATACCAACAAAAAAAAAAAAGAACTCGAAATCAGCAAACAAAAAGAAGGGGAAGGGGATTAGAGATGAAGTTGGTAGAACACACTATCATGCGCCACCACGTACAATTTCGGACTCTGTGAGAATATATATAAAAAAAAGAACAAATATGGAAAAGCAAAAGCAATAGACAAACAAAAAACGAGAAGTACTCATTACACACAGGGGCACATATGCGGATGTATATTCTGTTTCACGGATAGAAGTTTATAAAAGTATTTAATTCTTTGTTTTCTTCCTTTTCTTCTTCTTTTTTTTTTTTCTTTACCATTCTTCTTTACTCACCATCCTCAGCGATTAAATTCGGATTGTTCTCAATAGTTTCCGCAGATATTGGGGATAAAATACGTCCTGTATCGACGAGTCTATTTATGTGCTGCTCTCTTGTATTTGGTGGAGACGTCAGAACCTCCTTGCAAAGACGCCGAAGCTCCTCAAGCGCTCTATTATTTGCCTCATCAGTTGGTGAAATGTATTTGCGCCAGACACAATGATGTAGCGCGGTGCGTAATGCCTGAAGTGCAGCGAAGGAATCCGCGTCGATGTGAATACCAATCCATCCAGCCACAATACAGAGACCAAGCTGCGCGTCAAACGTCATATCTGCCTCCCCGACGCCGAAGAGAAGCATCGCCCAAAGGCTCACAGAGGACACCTGTGTGAGAAATTCCTCCCGTGCCTCCTTTACGCCAAACACATTCTCATACATGTAAAACATGGATGGTGCTATGTCTGCGGCGTCGTTGCTTGTCTCGTGGAGGAACTCCTTCACAGTCTGTACACCATGAGCGCGTGGTGGACCAAGGCGTCGACACGCGCTATCCTTTGACGGTGCAATCCGTTGTCGAGTGGCGGTGCGCAATACGAGTTTCTTTGGCCGCCGCTCTTGCAGCAGTGGGGTGGGATCGAGGACGGCAACATGGGGAAAGAGGGCGGAGCAGAGACATGCCTTCACGAGGGCCACATCCGCCGCATCTCTCGAAAGGGGGCCAACATCAGTGTAAAGTCCTCTGGAGTTGACATTCGAAAAGCTGATATCATCAGCTGTGCTGTCTTCGCTGTTGTTGATGTTATCCTCATCCTCACCCTCATCGGGGTTGTTGCGAGCATTCCTATCACTGTAACTATTCCATGCTTTGTGATCCAAAAGATCGCGTGCCCGAATGAAGCCGGAACGACGGAGTATGTCACAGTATTGCCGCTTATACCGTGAGATGAGGCGTATATTACCTAAATGAAGAAAATTTTCTCGCGCAAAATGGACATCCATATCACCATCACATCCACCACTGCGGGCACATAGGGCATTGTAGGCATTTAAAACACTGATGTGATCACTCTGTGACTCCATTGCCAGCGCGTGGCGTCGTTGTCGAACATCAAATGCCACTTCACGACTTGCGGGAAAGGGACTAATGTCCGCCGTCGCAGCCATCGTGAGAGCCGAGTCGAGGCAGTGCAAGACCGCACCCATCATGATCATCTTGCCAATATGTGGGTCACATGGAAGACGGGAGAGGTACAACCCCAATGGTGTCAGCCGCTCTTCAGCTGTGACGGCGCCAAGACTGCGCAGCTTTCGCATGGAAACCTCCACATTGCGTGGGGAAGGTGGTTCCATAAAAGTACGTAGCGTCTCACGTGGGTCGTTGTGACCGAGGGAGAGGAGCTTTAGTATCACTTGTGTTAGAGGCACACGGTGAATCTCCGCCTCCTGATAAGACGGGAGGGCATCCCAGACTTCACGGGTAAAGAGACGGTAGCAAACACCACCTTGTGTTCGACCAGCACGCCCCTTGCGCTGAGTGCAGTTCGCCCGACTTGCAAAGGTGAGACTGAGTTGTGTAGCATACGAGGTGGTGTCTTCTTCTGCTCCACTTGTAGACCCTACTCCATTGTATTGGTTACTATTATTATTACTATTATTCCGTGATACCCATGAGGTTTGTTTGATATGTCCTGTATCAATCACAACGGCGGCGTCGTCAATGGTGATACCACTTTCTGCTATATTTGTAGCAAGAACAACCTTGATGTACCCTGCGGGTGGTGGAGCGAAGCACTCACGTTGTCGTGACGCGTCAATAGAAGAATGTAGCAACACAATGTGATAACGTCTCCCACTACGTAAATTATCAATTGCCTGACGTGCGGATACAAGTTCTTTCCATCCGGGAAGGAACACAAGTACGGATCGTCCAACGGTATTGTTGTTGAGATCCACAGAGACACAGTGATCAATGAGCCGTGCAATGAGTCCATAGTCTGTTTTAGGAGGTACTTGCACAAGACGACGAGCAGCCGCAATGGAATTAGATTTATTCCCTCGTTGACCAGTTGTTTCCAACACTTCAAACATACGACTAAAATACCCATTCCTGTCATTCCTATTAGTACTCGCCTGAAGTAGACGTGCGACGTCATCTAGGTAACGCACAGTGACTGGATATGTTGCACCCTCGACAGATATGACAGGCGCATTATCAAAATATGTAGCAAACATTTCCGCCCGGAGTGTGGCACTCATGAGGATTACACGAAGTTTCTTGTTTGGTCCTGCCAAAATTTGTCGCACCAGCGCGAGTACAACGTCACAGTTGATGTCACGCTCATGTACTTCGTCTATAATGAGATGACTCACCGCTGACAGTGAAGGCATACCGACCAGCATTTGCAGTAATACACCGGAGGTACAGAGTGTGATATGTCGCCCAGGACGCGCATCAAGGCGCACGGTGTAACCGACATCTCCGCCCACCGCACTGAGTCGTTCACTCGCGATGCGTTCTGCCACACTCATCGCACTTAACCGACGCGGTTGTGTCACGAGAACACTGCATTGATCCCCACAGCCTTTCATAATTTCGTGATCTAAAATAAATTGCGGCACTTGAGTCGTCTTACCACACCCGGTTGTGCCGCTCACGACGACCACACGGTGATTGTCGAGTTCAGTGAGAAGGCGATCCGCGACAGTCGTTATCGCAAGAGAGGAGCGACGGGAGTGAAACCGATTGAGGTAGTGTGGATCGGCGCGGAGGGAGCAAAGCTGATCACGCATCTGTGCCGCGTAGACGACGTCTGTTGTGTCACTATTACCCGCCGCTGTAAGGGCATCCACTGTTGCCTGCACTTCCGCATCTACCCCACCCGCAACCTCTCTATTTTCATTCATAGGAGACGCATCACCACACAAAGTACTGTTAGGAGGGTATAATAGGACGGAAATGGAGGAGGAATCTGTGGTACTATTTGTTTTGGCTTGAAATGGTTCAGCAAAGGCATGAATCTCCGCGCGGAGGGACTCGGGAAGTTGTGCGGTTGGAATGCATGCCGGCTCCAGTGAAGGGTATCGTGCCATGAGCGTGTTGAGTGCTTGAAGTCGCTCATCACAGAGCTCAAGCTCCCCTAAAGCTGCCGTGATAGCGTTACGCTCCGATTCAAAGCGATTAATACCGCGACCTGTACAGACAATACCACAAAGCTCCACACAGCAACAGCGGTGCGCGCCGTCACGTGTAAACGTGGCAGAGGGAGATGCATTGAAGAGAAGTGATAGAAAGCCGAGCAATCGTGCTTGGCGTGGGGTGAGACTCATCGTCATGGCCTCTGGTGAAACACTATGCGTGTTGTTATCACCCCCACTACCATTGGCGTTGTTGGAAGGTTTAACCTGTTCGTTGGCCTGCTCTTGAAGGAGTCGAAAAATCTCCAGTGCATGTGTCGCGCATTGTCGCTTGGCATCCCTCGCATTCGCTGCCACCCCCATCGCCGTCAATCGTGCATTGGGGTCAATAACGAGGGTGCTGACAAACACGCGTGAGCTCACACGTTCCACCGCAATAGATGCCCCAGCCCCACGCACGGTGTTGTTTAGCTGTTGCAGCGCGTGTGGATTAAGTAACCCCTGCCGCTCCACCGACTCCGTGGCGCGGTCGACGAGTGCGTTACCACTTGGCGGAACACGAAGAGACGACAAAGAGCGACGGCGCATCGCCTCTTCTGTACTGTGAATATATCCCTCACATTGATGCACATACTCTCCCCAATGCTGGGGTGATTCGGGTGGTCGTGGTGATGTGCTTCCACGTCTTGCATTGGAGGCGGTTCTCGTCTGTGTGGGAGCTGTGCTGTGCGCAAAGGTGTTTGTGGATTCCGCAAGTGGGAGTGGGGCCGCCGCGTGGTCGGGGATGTCACCCACGGCGTAGTGATCCATGAGACGCACAGCGTGCATGCAACACAACGCTCGTGCTCGTTTGGCGCGGGTGGATTGACCAACCGCCGTCACATCACGTGCACCAACGCGAAAGCGCAGCACGGCTCGCTTTAGTGTGGTTTTGGGAACATTAAGAAGAAGAATGGACGCCGCCGAGCCATCGCGTGGTTGACGTCGCAAGAACTCCTCCACGTGTCCCTCTGCAGTGGGCTCGAATTGCGCGAGTGTGACGGATTCAAATTGCATGGGTGCCAACATGGGATCCTGATGCAAACCATGGGGATGACGTTGGCGATGTTGGTAAGGGGATCGCGCCGGGTCAGGCACAAAACGTGGAGGATACATGGCAAACGAAAAGACAGAAAAGCAGCCAGAGAGTCGGCGCATACACATCAATATGAAACAAAAAAAAAGGAGAGTTACAAAGTTTTAGTACTCCCTTCTCCCTCTCCCTTTCTCTCTCTCTCTCGCGCACTGCTTATTTTTCTTGTTGTAGAGGAGTAGCAACTTTCCTTTTTGGGTTTATTTTTTCTCTTTCTTTCTTTTCGTAAATCCCACAAAACAAAAAACCAAAAAAAAAAAGAAACCAAATATATGTACATATGTATATATAAATCTTTTAAAACTCAAAACACATAAACACACACACAAAAAAAAAAACAACAACATAATACTACGAGACAAATCCCCTCCTTCCATAAAAGGTAGAGATGTAAAGGTTATCTTTTTTTTTTTTTTCTCTCTCTCTTTCTCTTCGTTCTTCTTCACCATGTGAAAGGATCTCATGCCCTATTTTTGTTCCTGAAGAAAACGGCGTTCCTCTTCCTTTTGCTCTCGCTGCGCACGAATCTCACGCAGTTGACCAACACGACTTCCAAGAACCTTTAATGGCTTCTCCACATACACCCAATCAGGGTTAATCATGTAGCGATAGTAGAGGTAGAGACAGGTTGCCAAAGTAACAAGCGCAATGACAAAAATCTTCACATTACGAAGCCGTTCAACACCCAAGGTGTGGTAGAGTGTGTTGCGTTGGGTGTAGAGACCAACAGAAACGGTGTCAAAGGTGTGAACATTACAGTTCTGCTCATAGTACATACCACGATCCTCCTGATCCTTTAGCACACGTCGTTGACTCTGCTCTACGCGTAGCATAGACAACTCATGCTGTCGTTTGAGCTCAAATATTTCCTTATCCCGTGAAAGGATTTCGCAAATCAAGTAGTCCCTATCAGCAAGATGTTTATCATCACCTAAAGAATCGTGAGGCTTGTCTTGTTTGTGTGGATGTTTTTCGTCATGCGGTTCCTGTGATGAGGACTGTGCCGCTTCACTCTTTGCGTGACCGCCAACACCACCACTACTCCATCGACACTGTGAAAAAAGAATGCATGCGCTAAGAGACACATTGTGCGTCTTAATGCAAGTGCATAGTGCCTGACGCAACATTGTGCAGAACCTTCAGTATGTATTCAATTCACGCTTCTTGTGTGTTTGTAAAAACAAATAAAAAACTGTACAAAAAGTTTCCTTTTTTTTTTTTCGTTTTTGCGTGAAAAATGACTATAACCACAAAAAAAAACTTGAAATGAAAAAAAGAAGAAGAAGAAAAAAACGTCTATTGTTCATGTTTTTGTGCACAAGAGTCAAGACGAAAGAGAAGCAAAACAAATAAACAAACAAAGAAAAAAAAAAACGAAGCCTATAAAAGTAAAGATTCATACCTCCTTTCTGGCTCAGAGTCACAATCTTTCTTACACAAAAAAGAACAAAACTTAGATACTCACCAAATAAGCACAAATATAATAAAATATATTTATTTTACTTGTTTATGATGCTTTTCTGATATCACTCATTCTCTTCCATTCCTAAGAATTGCCCCCTGGAGCGTTTACGTATTCTTCTAATTTACATCACAATTTTTAAAATTTCCTCATCCGTCATACGCATCACGCGCCGAATAACTCCACCAAGCCGATCCAACGCTTCTTTTTCACGTAATCCTTTTGGCGCCTCTCGCGTGAGGAGCATCGCGCGCACCTCCGCGTAGTCGTTGGAGAGCGGGAAGAAACGCTTAAACGCACTCCACCGTTGTCGGACGGTGTCACCCGCGTCGCCCGCAGCATGTAGACAGAGCAGTTCGAGGGTACCAAAGTCCACCACACCGCGGCGGAGGATTGGGGAGAGATCATTCATTGTGTTTAACACCACCCGACAGACACGACGCTCAAATTGCAGCACATCCCGCCAAACCATCTCCCCAACCTCGCCATGAGGCCTCTCGTCACTATGGCTCGTTGATTGGGCCGAGTCAAGGGCCTCGCCATTGGCCAAACCCCGTTGCATTTCCTCCACGCGTGCCTTTTGCTGCGCGAGCGCCGACTGCATGTCCCGCACCGTCCGCATCAGCGCCGCCTGTTCCGCTTCCAACTGCTCCCATTTCTCCTCCTCCTCCGCGCGGACGTGCCGCTCCCCCTCCTCCCCGCCACGCCGCGCGGTTTGGGTTTGGGTTGGGGGCGGTAAGGCCCGCTCCGCCTCGACCCGCCGGTCCAACCGCTGCGCGAGTGCGTTGTACGCCTCGGTGTGTCGCCGCTCCTCCGCCTCCGCCTTGGCGTGGCGGTCGAACAGCGCCTGACGCCACGCGTCTCGCCCGCCCGACACCCCGCGCGCGGCGGCAAGCGGCGCCCACAGCATGTCCGCCCCCGCGATGGCGGCGAAGCGGCGACACACACCCCCGAGCTGGCCGAGGGCGGCGGGGGCGCAGAAGGTGAAGCAGTGCATCAGCACGTGGCCGGGAAGGGCGTTCAGCGCGGCGGCGCCGGTGCCGCGCAGCTTGGACAGCTCCTCCGCTGCATCCAAAGTGTGGGGGAGACAGCACTGCTGCAGACGAGAGAGCGCCGCGCGGAGGGAGGCGTTGTCGTGGTATGTTTCTAAGCGGAGGCGCGGGGCGGTGACGGTGTGCGTGCGAAGGGGGACCGACGCGCCGGACCCGGCAGCGCGGCGGCGGGAGGAAACGCGAACAGAAAAGGAAGTCGCGGTGTGCGCCGCACGCGCAGGGGGTACGGGTTCATGCACATGCATGCCGCACAAGACGTGTAAAGGCGAAGAAAAGAAAAGAAAAGAAAAAAAAAGAGAGAAAAGAAAAAGCACCAAGGACTACTACAACTAAAAAGATGAGATAATAAATGGAATAGGTGGGAAATGGGGAGAATGGTCGTCTAAGTTGTGTATGGAATGGACGAATCTCTCCACCAATGAATTCCCACGTATATGTATGTATGTATGTATATATATATATATATTTCCTTCTTCTCGTTGGTTTGTAACAAATGGATCACTTTATAGTGAAAAGTATTTAAAAACAATACCAAGAACTTCCACCAAAAAACAAAAACAACAACAACCAATAACACAGACAAAAAAAAAAAAAGAAAAAGAAAAGAAAGAATATGGTATACTTTTTTTTTTGTTTTCTTTCTTGAAAAGAATTTCTCAAGGGGAGACAACACTTCCCACAGAAAAGAAAACAACAACAACGATGTGCACTATACATTCAAGAAGATGCAACAAAGGAAAAAAAAACACATATAAGCGGGTGTGTACACACCTGTATAAACACAATCAGTTGCGACAAACTGAAAGGAATAAACGTTATGGTGATTGACATAAGAAGGGTAATTCTTTTTCTTTTTTTTTTCATTTCGTTCTTTTGATGTGCAAGGTTGTTTTATGTGAAAAAATAAAAAGGGAAGAGTAGAGGGGAGAAGATAAAACGGTTGAGGTGCACAACATATTGCAGCAAAGCAATGGTAATAACAAAGATGAAAAATTAAAAAAAGAACCTCAACAATACACGGAATAAATTCATAAATTATTTCTTTTTCTCTGATTTTTGAGCAGAAGAAAAAAAAAAAAAAAACACCACCAAGAAAAAAACAACAGTAAACATCTTATACTTTTTTATTTTCTCATTTATCTCTTCTCTTATTGTTCCCATATCCACCAAATTCCTTTTTTAAAATATTTTGAACCAACGCAACAAAGTCAATCGACCAAGCGAACCAAAGACCAAAGGGACAATAAAAGGAAAAACGCGTGTGCGTGTGTGTGTGCATGCAGAAGGGAAACATAAAGAGATAAAGAAATAACATAATTGCATCTTGAAGTGCAAAAATACAAAAAAAGATCAAAGAAGATATATATATATATATATATATATAAACAATAATAACAACATAAGGTAAAAAAAAGAAAAACCTTGTCGCACAAATATACACACACACAATAAAAAAAGGACAAAAAAAAGCGAAGTTCAGAGCATGTGACTACATTTTTTTTTTTTTCCTAGTTCAGTTTTCCTCGCAGACCCATTTTCAAGTTTACACGATATGCACAACAATGGGATGCCCCCAAAAAAGAAAAACCACAGAATAACAACAGTAGCAACAACAAAACACGGTTTCTCTCACGTTTAATTGAGCATCTACCGGTAGTCAAAGTTCGAGTTTTGCATATCCACTACCGCATTTCGTGCGTCGTGCATAATACTGTCCACTAATTCCTTTCGAAGCCGTAAGACGCACACATCAAATTGCGCACACACCGGCCTATGATCGGACTGTCGCAGGCATGGCACGAACTGATACCCAATCACTCGCACCTCATTTGGTGTAAAGGGAATCGATCCAACGCCCCTCACCGCCGCCGACTTGGATCGCGCGGCGTAAAACGTCGGCACCGTCTCCGACGCGGCGCGGGACAGATTCCCATTACACCCACGCAACAAAGGCGGCAATGTGTTGCCCCAATCCCGTCCTCGGATTTCACCGACGGAGCCGCGCGTGGCTTTGAGCAAAGCGCCTGGGTGGGACACCGCGACCACATCATCGGCGGAGGTGAGGAGTGGCGCGGAGACATCCGTCCCGTTGTTTGACTTGGCGCAACAGAAAAGTGAGGCACACGACGGCATCACATGAGGAGCGTTCTCGTTATTGCCCGTATGGTTGTTTGGGAGCATCACGCGAAAGAGAATGCGGTCGCACCAGGCGGGATCGCGGGTCTTACGGCTTGTGTCATAGAGATCCGTCTCGCGATCGAATTTGTATGTGGGCGGAAAGAGAATGCAGGGTTCCTGAAAGCCGTCAAAGATTTCGCCCACAATCATTCCCTGACGGAGCTCATCATGGCAGAGGAGGCGGTCATACTCGCCGAGGCGGATGAGACGGCGAATGTCGGTGCTCTTCACGCCATGCAGTCGGGAGTTGAGGTCTCCGAGGAAGAAGACGTAATCGTGGGTGTCGAGGACCACATTTTCAGCACTCACAGAGACATTATTACCAAATCGACGAAACAGACGGGTCCAGGTGGAGTTCTTCTCAATATGAGTGTGTTCAGGACCCGAGGCACTATTGAAGGTGTGCATCACCTCAATTAAGTCATCCATGTTATTGGGCATCTCAAAGCACATCTCACTTAGCGCGGCGCGGTAGTTATAGGTACGCTCCTGCTCCTTACTCTTATGAGCGGCAAAGTGAGCCCCAATAAAGAGAAATCGCTTGCCGTATATAGTTGCCCGCAATCCAACAGAACCTTTATTACCCCACACCCCACGCATTGCCCCGGTGCGTGTAATGGAGGCACGTATATTCGTCATATAATTTAAATGTTCCGCCCGTGTCACAATAATAACTACAAGACCAACTAACTGTAACATTTTCACTTTGCGGTAGAAAACTCTGCGGTCACCGAGTTGATTAAGTCGATCCACAATATCCTCTGCCCAGGCAATACCCGTGTCGGTGTGTTCCTTCACAAACGCGACGCCGCCCATCTCCACCTCCTGCAGACTTGCCACCACAAGATCGGGAAACTCATCAGTAGGGAAATCGGGAGAAACCAAATCAACCCCATTCTCCGCGAGTTCCACAGCGTGACGGTAGGCGTCTACTTTGTCTAACAACTCCTTCCCAAGGAGCCATTCCCCAAATCCACGCTTGAGTTTGGGCGGGAGTTGCTGATCCACGTTCCACGTACACGCGTGGACACGGAAGGAGCGAATAAGACTCTCCACATTTTCCGTCTCGAGCCGTCTGAGGATGACTTGATTGGCGACTGCACGACGCTGCATCACCTCATTGTACGTCGTTCGTGGGGTCTCGTCGGGGGAGAGGAGTTCGACGCCACTCTCCGTCTCCAAAGAGGAACAACCCGTACAAACACTACTGTCATCATTCTTTTTGCTTTGTGCGTACTGTGTGGCCGCGCGTGCCTTGGATCCGAACCCAAACATAGAAAGCATCCCACTCCACAAGGCATACAGAAGTGACAAGAGAGAGTGAAGCAATTGCTCACCCAAGGATGGATGAGGGAGATGATTGTGAACAACATGTGGGGTTTTCTCTGGTATGGTTGACGAATCCTCGTTGAAGCAGTTTCCATTTGTGTTTGGACTTGAACTGCGTCGCAGAGTCAAGGGTTCAGGCCGCTTAATGTGTTTCTCATTTTTTGTGGTGTCCATAATATACTCACGTTTTATATTTACTTTTACTAAATAAAAAAAAAAGATATAAAAAGCAAAAAACCTTTAATTATTCCTTTACGTCTTTTTTCTTTCTTCTTTTGCCTATCAATTGCCCTTTCTTCTCTTTTGTTTTTATCGTTCGTTTTGGTTATATATATATATATATATATATATATATCTTTGAATTCTTGCTCGTTTTACCGTTTCTTTACTTTTGATACAAAAAGAGTGACAAACTGTCTCACCTATTTTTTTTTGTTTTGCTTCTTTAAAAAACCCTTTTATTTGTGAGCCTATTTTTGGGTGTATCGACGTCTTGCTGCTTTCCGAGTACGAAGATGTTTTTTTTTTTTTTCTTTTATAACAACAACAAAAAAAAGCTGAATATATAAAAGAATCTCACTACAAAAGTGAATCGATGAGTAATTGCCTCTTTTTTAAATTTTTTTTTTGTGTTTTAAATTTTACTTTTCCCCTCTCCTCTCTCTATAAGGGAGCACACGATTCCACGTTGTTTTTTGTTTTATTGGCGAGTGAGGAGAAAAAAAAACTAATTAAATTCGGTAAAGAAAAAACAACAGCAGAAAGCATAACATGAAGATGCATAAAAAAAAAAGAAGAGAAAAAAAAGCATCGAACACACAAAATGAAAAGAAAGATGCGACAAATTGAAGATAAAACAAATTAAAAATACAAATACATACATATATATATATATATGCGTGTGGGTGTAAGGTTTTAAAAATGAACAAAAGTGGAAGGAAGGAAATAAAGGAAAGATGCGAGGGCAGGTGGTGGTGACTTCTCATAGTGCCGAGAGACGAAAGCTCCAAAGCAAATCAAACAAACAAACAAAGAGAAAAGAAATTCACCACATAGTAGTTTACATCAATATATAAATATATTTTTTTCACCTGAATCCCATATTCTTGAATCGCTTATCTTTCTTTCAAATATATATATATATATATATATATATATAAATATATATGTATATACTTTTCTTTTTTTTGTACACAGTTTTAATGACAGACCACTTTAAAAACACGAATACCAAACACCACCAGAACCAGATAATGCCTTCTTGGTGTAGCATTTTACTTGAGTTTGCGTGCGGCACGCTTCGCGGGCGGCTTTGCTGCAGTTTTATTCACTTTTGTTACTTGTGATCCCCCGGCGAGTGCCCGCGCGGTGCGCTGCAACGCCCCTTTTATCGCCGCATCTATTGTGAGGAGGACACCCCTGTATGGGTCGGGCAGCGCGTTGGTTGGGGATGCGCTGCGGCTGAGGATCCGTTTATGGCCATCGCCCGTTCCTGGCGTCCGCCGTCCTGCGGCGATGGCCTGCAGAGCGTCGGCGGTTTGTTGCGCCGCCACCTCCCGCGCCGCCTCCGCCTTTGCGGCGGCCTCATCGAGCTGTTTATACGCGGCGGCGAATCCGGCGAGGAGATCCCTTCCCGCGGTGAGAAACCCCTCGCGGCACGGACTCGAGTCGAGCACGGCCGCCGCCTCCCGTCGGAGCTGTCCGGTGATGTCCTCCACCGCCTGGAGAAGCGCCGCTGGCGGAGTACTCCCGCCGTCGGCCGCACACGGCGCCGCCCACAGCGCCCGCCGCGCCGCCGGCAGTTCGCCCGTTCCGCCCTCCTGCCACCAACTCGCGCTGCGCCGGCGGGCCGGGGGGGAGCGCGGGGCGGCGGCCGGGGGGGTCGGCGCCGGGGGAGAGGGCGGGCGAACGGCCGGCGGCGCGAGCAGCTCGAGGCGCTCCGACAGCCCGCGCGGGACGCACGAGGCGGCGGCGACGCCCAGCGCGGACGCGGCCTCGGCGGGGCGCAGCGCGAGTTGGCGCAGCAGCAGGGCGCCGTGCAGCGTGGCGCGAATGGCGTCCAGCGCGGGCTGCGTCACGAGTGCCTCCCCCCCACGCGCGAGGCGGCCCAGCGCGGCGGCGAGCTCCACGGCGGGGCCAAAGACGTCGACGGGGAATTCGGCCCCGACGCCGGAGCGGGCGCAGCGGTATTCGGCGGAGCAGTGCACCACCGAGGCGCAGCGGACGCCGTGGAAGAGGCGAATGCCTGTGCGGGCGCTGCGGACATAGAGCGTTTCCTCCGCGGCGAGGAGGCGCGTGGGCCATTCCGCCTCAAGCAGACCACGCTGCACCGCCATCGCCGTCTCGAGCGCGGCGTGGGGATCGGCAAAGACGGCGATGTACGCGGAGACGCCGTCCGTCTTCACGACGAGCCCGTCGCCACGGAGGATGGATCGCTGCACGACAAAGTTGTAGTGCGACAGGACATCCCCGCGTAAGTCGCTGGATACACTCGCCCCCCCTGCCGTGTCGCAGAAGAGAAAGCCAAGTTCCACACCGCGCTGCGCGTGGAAGGCGGAGCTCAGCGGCCAGGCGAGGCGAAGTCGTTGGCGCGGGTTGAGGTCCCAGGCGGTGTCGTGGGCGACCATGGCGGCGGCCTCCGCCCGCTCGAGTAGGCATTGCTGACGCGAAAGAAGACGTCTCACCTCGTCACGCGGGATAAGCGGATCATGGAGGCGTAACGCCGCACGCACCCCACGTCGAGGCAAGACCGAGGAAGCCCATGGTGAGGATGGGGAGGGGGATGTGGGTGAGGAGGGTATGGCTTGCTGCGGGGACGCGTTGACCGGTGACGAGCTCTGCTCCGTGGCCATGAGCCATTGACGTCGAGGCGCATGGGACTTGGGCAGCACAGAGCAGAGCTCCACAAGTGCGGTTCCACCCAAAATACGGCTGCCTAGACGAAGGATATTGTAGTCCATACTTGCCAGATTGGTTTTGCTTGCGTAGTACGCCTGCACCGCGGCGGCAGTAGCAACAATCTCACCAGGTCGGGCAAGGTCACAAAGATCACCAGAAAGTGCCACCACAGGACCACGACAGGGAAGTGCCCCTGTCGCGCTGTCATCAAAACAACCCCCACTGTCACCATTCTCCTCGCTGTTCTCCGTGACCTTCTTGTGCCTTTGGGCCGTATCAAAGGGTTGAAGTTTCCCAATAGCGATACCTCCCCTAACTAGAGCACGTGCCTTATCGTTCGCATTGGCAGAGGAAGTAGCCAAAGCACATTGCTCAACGGCCGTATAAACTTCCGCGGCAAAGCGCAGCACCTGTTCAGGACGACGAAAAGCATATGTAAAAATGCTAACCCCATCCCCATTTACATGAATGCCCTCATGACGCTGTCCACTCGTGAGGGTAGCGGAGTGAAGCTCATCACGTCGCGCGCGACGAGCGTCAGGGTCATCCGTCGGGTATCGTGAAATAGATCGCCACATCATCTCCTCACCCATGTCCATAGTACACACAAACATATTCTCATCAGTATCTATAGTGCGACTCCGCATCGCATAACGATCCTCCGCCTCCATAGCATACTGCTCATGAATAGCACACACCACCTCTAATTTCTTGTAGAGATGTGTAATATTTGTCCGCTCGCGGCGCAGCGAGTAGAGCGCGAGGAGGTCAGCACCGTGCGTTCTGTTTTCCTCTCTCTCCCCATCCTCATGCGCGGCGTCACCCGAGGTGGCACCTCCGGCGTGGCGAGTGAAACTTTCCACCCACGTCTCCGTGGCGGTGCCCGTGGCGAGACGCGTGACGCCTTTTATGGGACGCAACACTTCAGGTAGCAGAGCGGCAGGGTTTACCGTGGAACGGGGAAAGCGTTCGGATGGGAAAAGGAGATACGGCGGCAGTCCACGGCGTCCTTCGAGGGACACCGGGAGGATGGAATAGCGCAGCTCTGGTACAGTGGGATTGGCCGCCACTACACTCCAGCTTGGGCCAAGCTTCGCACGCACATCGGGAACCTCGGAGCGGATGGTGGCGTTGGCGTCACTGGCAATATTTGCCTCACGACAGAAAAGTGCACCCCATTCATCGTTTGCCATAATTTCCCCAATGGAGGAACCATGCAGGGCGGTCAACACCGCCTCACGCACCTCTGGACCGTAATAAATAGGTCGACCCGACACCGCATCCACCTCCGAACCCGGATTACAGGTATACAAGCAGGTGTGCATGCGTGGGCCATTGTAAAGCATCTCATCATTGTCAATCACAGGAGCAAAAAATGGGATATCAGAGGTCCGCGTGGGCCAGGCTATGTTGGTAACACCCACATGACATTCCTTGGAGAAATTTAGCGCGGCGGTGGCACTTTGAAAAGCAAAAACCTCCAAATGATGTGCACTACAAAGGTGATAACCTCCATGCAAACGTGCGGTACTGAAAAGCAATTTTCGATACACATTCATCGTAAACTCCTCTCCACCAGCAAGAGGATAGGTGACATTGCCTACAAAGTGGAATACAAAGGTCACTTCCCGAACAGGTAGTTTGGCCGCATCGAAACGCTGAACAAAGTAAAGATCGTCATGGGATTCCATAAGCATAGCCTCCATGCACTCCAGACGACGTAAACCAGCGGCACGCACACGCGCAGCTATTTTTGCCTTTTCAAATGCCATCTCCACCCGATTTGTTTGGCGTTGACGCAAGACATCATCGGCGACACGTTCCTTGAGAGATTCATTCTCGTCGCGAAGTTCTTCCTTCTCTGTGCGCAAGTGTTCCACCTCATCCCCGAGGAGAATGAGTTGCACACGGGTGTCCGTTTCCATCTTCAACATGGTTTTACGAAGGGAATTCACCGTTTCCACGAGTTCTCTGTTCCACTCCGTTATGCGGCGAAGCTCATCCTTCTTAAAAGGTTGATTTAATAGTGGGGCAGAGTTAGGACGATGTAGGGCGTTTGGCTTCTCCCCATTCCCACGTTTACCGGTCTCTTCCAATTTCGCCACAGTTTCCTCAAGCTCCAAAATGCGCTCTTTTGCTTGATGATGGCTAATAATTAAATCCGCGAGACGTGCTGCCAAGCATTCACTGTCCGTCACTTCCGCTTCACTGCTGGACATTTTCAACCTACTTGTCATATAACAGTAAACACACCAAGAAGAAATTAAGAAGAAATAAACTCAATTTATGTACAGACCAAAAAAAGAAAAGAAAAGAAAAACTCACATAGGAAGAAAAAAAAAAGACAAAAAAGAAAGAGGAATGAAAAAGTAAAAAAAGATAGTATATATATGTATATATATATTTCTGTACAAGTGACTCAGTGGATGTTCTTTTTTTACACTTGTAAACGTACACTTTTACCACTTTGTTTCCCATGCACACACCCACACCCACACTCCCTTTCATTTTTTTTTGTCGTATTCCGAACGCACTGTTTCAACAACAAATAACCTAAATATCCAAAGGGAAAATAAAGCATAAAAATATTCATCAAACAGCACAGCACATAATATAGACATATATATATATATATATATATATATATATTATGTGTGTGCGCGTGTGTTGTCCCTTTCTGTCCACACTCTTCATGGCAATGCAGTTTACGGCAACGCCGTGTCATCTTCGCGTGTTTCCTCAATGAACGTCAAACACACATGCGGTGGCGCCGCCGTATGCCTTCCTCCGTCATCTTCCGCCATGACGCCGACTTCCTTCCGCACCGCCGCCTCCAACCGCACCAGCGCGGCCGCCACGGCGGTCTTCTCCGCCTCCAAACAGCGCAGTGAAACGGTGAGTTGATAACTGCGCGCTTGCAGCTCCTCGCGCCGCCGCCGCACCGCCTCCAACAGGCGCCACACACCCGCCATCGCCATCGCCTCCTCCGCGGCGTGCTCTTCCGTTACGGCGGCGTCCCTGTCGCAGGATTCCATGCGAAGCGTCTCGAGCTGCTCCAGCAGCGCCGCCTCACGGCTTTGGAGCACAGCAAGGGCGTCTTCGCATTGGCGGATGATCGTCCCAATGGCGGTCGTTTCCGCCTCGAGGTTTTGCAACTCCCGGCGCAATGGCGGGATGCTCGCGGGGTCCAACGCATCCGCCGAGGATGGGAAGAAACGGCGGAAGAAATCCCATACCATTGGGGTGAGGTGAAACAAAAAGACAGCAGCGAAATGGTTCTGTGCCTTCAAAAAGGTAATAGGAACGGTATAAATATAAATATATGTATATTGTTCTTCTTTTAAAAAAAAAATAATTATCTTTTGTATGTGTTGCTAATGAGCCTCTCTACCCACCCCCCTTTATGGTGTGACATGTGATCCCGGGCACATTTACAAAAACGCAGTGGTAACAGCAATTGACCAAATGAAAAAAAAAAAAAAGAGAGGAAAAAAAAAAGATGATGAACAAACAGTAAATATTATAATCACGCAGAAGCACACACACACACACACAAACACAAAAAGTCTGAGGGACGCACAAAAAGAAAAGCAAAAAATAAGTCATGGTATTGAAGCGAGTCAAACGTCATGTAATGTGTTGTTGAGCAAAGTGAAAGGAAAAGTAAAAGCGAAATCAAAAAAAAAAAAGGTGTTCAGTTTTTTGGCAGAATAACAACTGAAAAGAAAAAGGGCCTATACATATAGATATGTACACATAGCCATGTTAGAAACGTAACAGGCTAATTTTATGTCACATCCAAATTGCGTTCAAATCTTCGTTAACATAAATAAATAAATAAATAAATATATATGTATATATATATATATATATACTTTAATTATTTGCGAAGGTTCCGTTTAGTGCACATTTTTCGGAGGATCATATTTCCCTTTGAACAAAAAAAAAATTCTTTTTTTTTTTTAATCTCTGCATACGCTCCCTTTTCATAATCTTTCACCCTTGAAGCTCAAGAGGGGCACTAGCAGCCACATCATAAAAATCCCGCGTCACGAAAAGCAAAACATAAAAAAGTAACAAACAGACGAAAAAAAAAACACACAATAAAAGCAATCAATCAAAATGTAAAATTCAAAGCATTTTTTTTTTTTTTGCTCTGTCATGTATCATGTGCGACATTTGTCTCTAAATCATTGAGAGGACGCGAAATGTTTCACATCTTGAGAAATGCAAAACAAACAAGCAAAAAAAAAAAAAAAAACGTCCCCCCGAAAATAAGCAAGGAAAACGAAAAAGACAAAAAACTGGAGGAAATACGAGAACCACAAAACAAAACAAAACACAAAAAGGGTAGCATTCTGAGGTAGGCACAAGAAAGAAATATATCACACTTCCTCCGACAATGACAAAAACGTATGAGGAACAAACATCGAAATATCAGATGATAAGTGACATTCAAAAGTCAATTTTTTGCTTCTTTTCCTTGCTGCTGTCTCAAAGTGCTCCAGGTTTGACTTAGAAGAGCGCATATATGTATAAATATATATGTATATATACATATATATATACATGTTTAACAGAGGAAAAAAAAATATTGCGAAACGTGTACATTTGTACCATATCTGATACCACAGCAAACATCATTTTTCCTTTTTTTACTCTCTTTCCTTTTCCACGATTGCTACTGCGTTCATCTCTTCTTCTCCCTCCACCCTTCAGCATCTACCACTCCCCTCTCTTCCGCCACTAATATGCCTCAAATGCTGCGAGGCACCCACCAATCCCCTCCGCCGACGAAGCGCCATGCGTGTGACCTCCTCGAGCATTTCTATCGTCAGCCGAATACGTCTCTCCGTGAAGCGCAGCGCTATTTCCCGCCATTCCCAAAACGCCTGTTGCGTCAACGCGCCGCGTCGCGTGGCCTCGGCGGTGTGAAGTCGTGCCACAGTGTGTGGCGATCGCCCGCGCTGTCGCCGCCGCTGCGCAATGGCGTGCCGTCGTTTGGCCTCCTCCTCCTTTGTCGCCTTCACTCCGTTTCTCGGTTGGGCGGTGATCGCCCGCCGCGTTGGGCGTCGGGGGCGTTGGGGGGGCGTTAATGGGGCGCGCGGTCGCGGGTGGCGTTCGTTCAATCGCTGCATGCGCGTGTCGAACGCGGCGCGCACCCGAGCCACCTCGGCGCGCCAATCAAACGCGTCCAGGTGTTCCGTTTGGGTGACTTTGTGGCGGTGGCAGTTGGCGAGGGCCGTCTCGTACGCGGCGTGGAGCTGCTGAAAGCGCGCCGTCGCGCCGGGCTCGGGGGAGCGGTCGGGGTGGGTGGAGACGGCGAGCGCGCAGTACGCGGCGCGGACGTCCGCATAGTGCGGATTCTCCGACACCCCGAGAAGACGCCACGCCCGCCGTAAATCCACGCGGCTGCAAGGGGCACACGACATCAATGGCCTCAACGTGCCACACACTGTGGTGGGGTGACAAAAACAGACACAGAGGATGTGCATGTAGATAGCGCGTGCGTGCGCAAAGGAGAAAGCACAATGGGGGAGAGAAGAGAAAAAAATATATATAAAAAAACCATTTGACAGACAAGGAGTATAGCATGACGTATTGCAACAGTGGTGGAAAAAAGTAACACCAAAAGAAAGGGAGAGTATGGAAGAAAACGACACATCTGGTGGGTTAAAAACACAAACAGAAAAAAAAAAGAAAAATACATTCACCACCACAAGCAATAAACAACAACAATAACCATAACAAATAATGACAACCTCATGATGAACGAGTGTGTTCTCGAAGTGCCTCCGCGAAAAGTTTCTGTGCCCGCTGTCGCCCAAGCGTTTCCTCCGGTGTCGTCGATTTCGTTCTTGTCTCCGTACTACTTGTCGACAACGCACAGAGAGCGTCGCGCAGCTTGCGCAGTGTTTCCTCCCTCGCCACATCTGACTCAATGTAGTCCGCCACTGCACCCAACAAAGCGGCGTCAAGGGTTTGATCAGAGGACTCACGCGATTCGATTTCGGAGAGGGAGGCGGAAAGCCGCTTTATGAGCTCATCCTGCACACCCATAAAGAGGGAACTCACAAAGGAGATGGTGTAACAAAAAAAACCCACAAAAATGGGATCTCCCCTCTCTCAATCTTTCTCGTAAATATATATATATATATATATATATATAGTAGTAAATGTACGTTAGGATTGTTATTTGGTGCAAGAATACACCAATGCAGAGAAAAGAGCAATAAAAAAGGAGGAAAATAAAAATTTGCGTCTGGTTGTGAGTAAAACAGGTATTATGCAAACATACAAAATGAAACAAGAAAAGAAGACAATTTAAAACAAAAATTAAGATTAGATTCCGATACAGTTTTTTTTTCTCTTCTGTGTGACACAAAACACAAGCATACATATATATATATATAAATATGTATAGACTTCTTTATTATTCACGTTGAAACGCCACTCTAAACTCGATCATTGCAATTGCGATACGCACAAAACACCATTTAAAATCAATATAGAGTGGGTAGCAAACACAGAGAAAAAAAGATAAAGATGAAGGAGAATGGAATATATATATATAAAGTACGTATCAATTTTTCGTAGAGACGGATCCAAATCAAAAACAAAAAAAGAAAACGAACGATCGGAAAAAAGAGAGAACAACCCATGAACATGCACGTACAGAATACGTCACTTGCGTATTCTCGGGAATACACCCAAATACATAAATAAATACATAATATTAGTAAAAAATAAACAATCAACAAAAAATATATATATTTAAGAAATACCGACAAAGTCATACACATATGTACACAAACGCAAACGCAAACACAAACCAAAAAAAAAAAAAGAAAAACAACAACAAGTATATCCCCTAAAAAGTAAAAAGCTCCAAAATAGCCTCCCGCTCTCGCTGCTCCTTTACCTCCTGCAATGGCGTGAGGGCGGCCACCACGACCTCCAACACCCGACGGTCCGCCGCGTGCATCGTTGGCATCCGCCCATGCGACAACCAAACCGGCGCCACCGCCTCCTCCGATGCGTTCCCCCCTCCTGTACCACGCCGCGCCGATGCCCCGGCGGGGTGGCGTTCGGCCACCGTCAGTTCCATCGCCCGCATTTGGACCCCAAAGCGCCAATGCGCGATGAGAAGCCGCACACGCCACTCCCCCCCATCCGCCCAAACCGAATGCGCGCGCGACGCGTGGCAAATGAGACGCCCGAGCGAATGGCCCCGTTCCAGCGCGTGCGCCTCCGCGTGGGAAGCGGCCGCCAGACTGCTGAAACTCCCCGAAGGAGTCGGGGAGGGAAGTGTCGTCTCCCCCATACACACACACCGCAGTTTTTGCAGTACTCCCACAACGAGCGGACTCCCCGCGCGGTTTGGCGACTTTTGTCGAAAGTCCGCCGTCCACTCCGCCCGTTCCCCCCCGAGCACGGCGCGGCGGCACTCATCAAAGCGGAGGAGTGTGAGGAGCGGAAACAAATGACACGCCTCGTCCAGCCGACGGGTCACATCCAACACGACCGGCGGACGGCGGAAAAAGGGGACGGCGGCCATCACCTCCGCCAGCGAACACGTCGTCCCCTGCAGCGTGAGGTCCGGCACGAGCGCGGCGGGGGTGTCCCCGCACTCGACGCATGCCATGGCGAGCGCGGCGTCGGGCATAAAGAGCGCTAATGTGTGCAGCCACGCCCCCACCAACCCCGCGTCCCCCCCGCGGAGGATGCAGCAGTGGTGCTCCAACGCGGCCGACACGACGCCGGCGAGGTGCGCCCACGCGCGGTGTTCGGGGGGAAGCGCGGGGAGGACCGTTTCCCGCACCCCAAGCGCACCCCACGCAATGCCGGCACGAAGCCACCCATTGAGGTGCGTGGAAAGCACAGGGAGGTGTTGTCCCCACGCGTGGAGCGGGGAGCGGATTGGGTTGAGGCGGAGAAGGATGTCCCATGTGAGGCGCAATCGATCACGCAGAGAGGGGAAAATGAGGTGTAATCGCGGGGAATTCGCAGGGGCACCGATTATGAGGGAAACAGCCGCGTGGTGTGGGAGGAGAGGGATGGGTAGGGTGTCGATGCCACCCTCCAATTCGGTAGGAGGGGGATACTCAAAGAAGAGGGAGACAATGGCCAGTGCAAGGTCGGGGAGAAAGGTTAACTTGGAACGCGGAGGGGCCATGGTACTATTTAAAGAGCCATTGACACTATGGTTGTTGTTGTTGTTGCTATTATTACTATTATTGTAGATGTTGCTGCTGTTGCTATCATTTGTGACACTACTAGTGCTACTATGAAGTAAAGGTACGGTTGTCTCACGAAGAACACGAAGTTTTTGAACCGCTAACAAATCCTTCGCCACGAGTTCTTTAAGACGCCCAAGAAGAGCCGATGAAACCACATCGTTCAAGACACGCTCCGACTTTATATGCGTTCCGCTACAAGGATGATTATCAATGATAAAATACGCGAGGGTCTCCTCAGGTATATCTAACTTGGTATCCGTTACTGAAGTAGTTTCTTCCATTTGTGTGGGAGAATACAAAAAATTGCCGTCATGAAAACACAAGAGATGCCCAAAATGAGTTTGAAACGCACACAAATGATCGCCGCTTTCGTGCGTTTGAGAAGTTACTTGGATCTTTTTTTTTTTTTTGTATTTTCGCTTCTTTCTCTCATGTTTTTTTTTTTTGTTGTTGTTGTTAGAAGGAAAAAGGTGTGTGAGGGATTACAAGTATTCACACACCCCATGAAAAACGGCACCAACAACAGAAGCAAAAAGATAAAGAAGCATTAGGTAGAAAACAGCAAGAATTGAAAAAACAAATAGAAGTTAGAAATGAAAATAAACAAAAGTAAGACATAGGAGCGAGTACAATATACCAATGTGTTTTTGCATAGATGTTTTGGGGTCATTCTTTATGTTTTGATCTGTTGCACACTGCGAGGTTCTATCCTGCAAATTTTGTGAAGAGGAAACGAAAATAAATAACCAACACAAAAGAAAAACAAAAAAAAATGCACAACAATCACGAGAAAACAATAACAATAATAAAGAAAAGGGATCAAAAAGTTTGTACGAAAATACACAAAACAAAACAAAAAGCGAACAGGGCCTCTCTCAGTCTCATTCGCTCAAAGAGAAATAAAAAGACAAAAATAAAATAATAGCAAAAAAAAAACATTTGCCCCTTTCTCCTCCTCCTCCTCTTCCTCCTTTTTTTTTTTTTAGGAACCTTTCCGCACTATATCCCATTCTTCTCTTCTCTTTTTTTTTTTTTTGTTATTATTATCAAGTATCCTTTCTCACGTGAACTCACGGATACCTAATTCGTGCTCAAGTGTCCACTCCCCCATCTCAGCGAGGGATCGTCCCACCTTAACTGTCACGCGCAGTGGAACGAGAAGCGAGACGGCGTGTGTCATGCTATGCGACACAAGCGGCACCACCTCCCGCAGAGCGGCCGTTGGCACGGTGAGGACGATTTCATCGTGAATCTGTGCGAGAAGTCGGGCGTCCTTTCCGCGTGGCTGCAACACCTCACGCTCCACGGCGAGCATACCAAGTTTCATCACATCCGCCGCACTTCCTTGAATCACCGTGTTAAAAGCCTGTCGCTCCGCGTAGGCCCGTTTCGCTATCACCGTATCATTGATATCGGGAAGGTTTCGAATACGACCACTTAGTGTCCGCACAAAGCCATCGGTGCGACACTGCTCAATCACACGCCGGTGGTATTGGTCCATCTGCGGGTAGGTGGACTTGAAGAGGGTGGAGATGCGCACCGCCTCCTCCACATCCACGCCCATCTGCGTAGCAAGGGTGCGAGGGCCGGCGCCGTAGACGATACCAAAGACCACACGCTTCGCGAGGGATCTCTCCTCATCGCTGACAGGAGATTTACGAAATATGGCTTCAGCAATGGCGCGGTGAATGTCGGTGGCGTTTGTGAGGGCCGTCACGAGGGTCGCATCGGCGCAGAGATGGGCCAAGACACGTAACTCGATTTGTTCATAATCAACGGAAAGGAGCATCCAGCCAGGTGGAGGGACAAAGCAGCGTCGAAAGGATGCCATATCAGCCCAGTCATCTTCGCAAAGGGGATCTGATCCACTCCCCAAATCGGATTCGTTACGCTCTGTCACTTCGTTAGCGGAGGTACCAATTGTGGTAAGAGTTGGAGTACTCCTATTTGTAACAGTTATACCAACCCCATTTACGGTCGTCGAAGAGGTGCTTGTTCCAGCCTCGGCATTCTTATTCTGTGTATTCACTTTATTATTGATCGTCTTGCGTGTGGGACGTGGAAGATTCTGTAAATTTGGTTCCACACAAGAGAGCCGTCCTGTATCTGTACCTTCTTGCACAAAGTTGGCGTGTAATTTGACTAATTTAACCTTTTGAACACCATGTACTGTAGTATTCTCCACGGATGAGGTTGAGGTGTCACGAATACACTGGTCTGCGAACTCTCCGTCTTGTTCGTCTTGGACAGGAATAGCCGTTTCCATAAGGCCTTCTGTGTATGTCTGAAGCAATTTTGCCGCCTTTCGATAGGCAATAACCACACGCGGTAATTCATGATGAGGTGTCAACAAACGAAGTGTCTCTTCGGATGTAGATAATCGTCCACCCTTGGTGATTGTTAATGAACTCGCCATGGAACCATCTGCTTCCACATGCGAAAGATGTCGACCGAGGAGAAGCACTTCGTAAATGGCTTCCCGGCACTGTTCATGACTCTGTAAATTTAAATTCTGTATCGATGGCACGAGACGTTGCGCCTCGACCCTTAAAGTTTCCATGCGAGAGAGGCAACGGGATTTAAAGCCATCCACTTCGGAGATGTTTACATAGAAACCATTCAGTTTCATAATAGAGCATAGAAGAGAAACACGCTTTTCTTGCTTGAGAAAGGCTGGTAAAAGACCTTGTGCACCGAGCTGACCATACAGTGCGCGGTAGAGTGGGACCATATAGAACACACGATGACATACCACTTCCTGAACAGAATTCGATTCAGCATTTTGAAAACTAGGCGAGAGACCAATTTGATGATGCCAAGATTGTAACAGGGCATCGTAATCTGCAAACGCATCGGCACCGCCAGAAGGTTGCAGCATCCAAGCCATAATACGCACATCCGACACACATGAGGTGAACAAATTACCCTGTTTGTAGGAGAGCAATAATAAAAGAAGGGATGGTGCATTAAATGTAATTAATTCCACACCAGGAAGTTCTTCAGCAATGCGCACGAGCAAAGACAAGGCAGTAGCCGCTGGTAGTACGGTTATTTCGTCTCCCCAACGCACCGTAACGGATTGCAGCGCGAGATGGCACTGCTCAGGATTCACACCACGAACAAAGTGTACCTTGCCATGTGTAGATGCCGAAATAGAAAAGTTAGACTCCCCTTCACGAGTAAGAAAACCCACAAAAAGGACCGGAGCTTGAATACGGTTCGGATCATGCAACGCACGCTGAATCTCCAAAAAAAGATTCGCACCATTTTCCACTTCTTTAAATGTCACGTTTAGCTTCGCCCGAGGTGTATTCGAGTTCTCTGGCGGCATTGTAAAAAGTGTTCGACGCGATTGCTCCTCCGCTGCCCGTTTCGCTGCGGCAGTTTTACGGGTTCGCTTCTTTGGCACCTCCGTTGCGGCGTCATCGGGGGTTGTGGTCGTCGCATCTGCCCCCGCAGCACTTTTATCTGTGGTATCGGTATCCTTTTTCGACCTTGTCTTTGGTTTTGCCTTTGGTTTTGAATCGGACTCCGCACTTTTCGGACGTTTTCGGTAATTGCGCTTGTTTAGCGCTTCGCGGCGAGTAGGAGCGGCACTCTGCTCCGTTTTCGCCTCCGCGACGCGTGCGGAGAGCGTGAGAAGGCGTTCACGCACCGCAGCCAAGGCGTCGGAGCCACTTTTCGCGTCTTTATTTTCAACTTCATTGGATTTGTTGAGATTCTTGCCGTCACCCTCATCAACAAAGGCCTTGGTTGCCGTCGTTTCGTCCTCACTTGTGTCGTCGGCAATAAGGAACTCGACTCGCTCACTAACGGGAAGGAGCGGGGCGGGACCCTTCTCCGGGGCGACATGAGGGTGACCAAATGCGTGCCACTTGTGTAATTTACTGTTGTCACACTTCGTATTCCTATTGTTGTCGTTATTCACAATACTGGAGTGAGTTGTAGACTGCGGGACGCTTTGATTGTGTGTCAGTGGTATCGACACGTACCGTTGCCGCGTACGGTCATGCAAAGGGAACATAATAGGATGACACGAACTGTAGATAGATCATAGAAACGGAGGGTTCATTATTGGTTCGCAAATACACAGGCAAAGCAGCAAACAAAGAAGAGAAAGGGGCAAAAAAAAAAAGGAGAAGAAAAAAAAAGAGGAAAATACATCAAAGCAAAAAAGAAAAAATAACAAGATGATCAACCACAAGAAATACCAATACAGTGAAACCAAAAAAGCAAAAGACGTATTGTCAATACGACGAACATGTAAGTATATGTATGTAGCTCTTTCTTTGCGTATGGAGACTAACGAAAACTAAAAATGAAAGATGTCTTCTTTTTTTTTTTTTTGCTTTTCTTTTTTTAAAAATATACTGCAGCGCTGGTCTTCCAAACTGAAAAGTCTGCAATAGATAAAGTCTTTGTGGAGACTTCCAAACTTTAAAAAGGACGCTCACTCAACTTTTTCAAGTGTTGCTGAAACACTCCATCCATGTCATAGTCATCCACACGGCGTCCACTGAGATGCAGAACCCGCTCAGGTGACCGTAGGAGATCGACGAGTTCAAGGAAAAGCTGCTGTTCAAGCAAGAGACTCTCTAAATGCCCATTGCTTGCGGACGAACGAGCCATGTAAATGTATCGCAACAATTCCGTGATGGGTTCTGGATTAGCGACTTGCATCATTACCACACGGTGGGCGTGACCAGTGATGAGGTTTCGCAAAAAGGTTCCAAGGGCTAAAATAAATGTAGTATAGAGGGCAATGATACCAAGATTTGGGAGAAACGCGAATGAGGATTGCAAGGTTACATCGGAGGAGGCGACAATGGCGTAGAGGTCAGAGTAGTTACCGTCTGTATCATTATCTACAGGTTCATAGGAGGACGTTGTATTAATAAACGAATCACATCGAAAGCACCAATAGTGAATAGGTTGTGAATAATTCCCTCTGGTTACACCATTTAATTGCACATCGCACTCTGCTTGAACATACCGGGAAATGAATACGTCACTAGGGTCATTATTCACAAATGGACTATAAAAGAGAGGTAGAGTTATCCATTCCCCAGTCGTATAGTAAATTGTTGCTGTTGTTGTTTCGGTTTCCAAAGTATCCTCTTGTTTTTGTTTTTCCTGTTTGTGTATGTGTGTATTTGCATCTTCGTCTTCTCCATGTCTATCTCTATGTCCATGTTCTTTTTCTTCTTCCGCTTTTTGCTCTTGTAGACTGTCATAATGGTGAGGAGGTTCTTGTCGTGATTGCCTCTGTCTCTGCTGTTCCCATGGATTCAATCGATTTGCCTCTTCTACGGCGTCGCGCAATTTTACAATAGAGGCCCAAGGCACCACGTATTGCTGCGAAACCCGTACACGATGCTGTGCCCCTGATGACGCCTCAGCTCGTAAGACTTCATCGTGTTTATACAAGGAAAATGAAGACTTATTCAGTGCCGCCATATTAAGTTTAGCCAATAATAGTAACTTTGTTTCAGGGGTCGCGTCCCAGAGTTCGGCACTGCATCGTGGAAACATAATTCGCTGTAGTGAACCTGTTGCACCAAAATATGCCACCCGAAGTCGCGGGATCGCATCCCATAGTGAGGGTAAAAAACTTGGATCAACATCAACATCTGTCCCTTCCGATGTGTAAAAACGGGAGGTGCTACTAAATGTGAGCTCAGTTCGCCACATCACAACCCTATTTGCACCAACGTTAGGGTTAAATGTAGAGTAGAGCATAAGTGGAAAAAATAGAACGAGGAGACATGCTGCAAAACCCAATACACCTTGATATACCTTTACAAAAAATGGAAAACGTCGTCCTTTGTGTTTACTTGTCCAGGCGAGGTCATTCATGTCTACATAACGCTGATACATGGTATAGTGAACATCTTCCAGCAACATCCAATGCTGCACTTTAAGTGCTGTTGGTGAAACAGACCAGTCTAGCAAGAGTCGAAGCTCAAAAAGAAACGGAATCGCACGAAAAAACGTATGTCCCAACCAATGAAAAATATCTGTATTCGTAGTAAATGGATCATGTTTACGATAGAGTGGGTAACCTGTTCGAAGTTGCAAAGCACTCATCTTCATGGAGAAACATTTTACAAGAAGAAGTAAAACTGCAGGGATAGCAGTATGCTGCGCGAGTGTGAGTCTCCAGACGAGAAAAGACAAATGATACGCAAGTGTCGTAAAAATATGAAGACCAAATTTCATTTGAGTAGAATGTAGAACGTATACAATTCGCTCTAACGACATAAGAATAACAAGTAAAAACAGAATAACCACTAGTGGACCAGGAAGAAGATCTTGCTGAACACTGTAGATAATATTACCACTTTGATTACCAGACAGGACAAAGTAGACAGCAACAAAGAGAATGAGAGAGAGACTATCCGCCCAGAATTGTACTGTATAATAATCTGAACCAGTCCCGTGTCGTTTACTCACATTTTGCCAAAATCCTGTCACCGCATTTACAACTCCAAATGATACTTTGTGTATTATATGTAGGGAGGAAGATTTTTCCTTCTTGATACGTCGTGATGCGGAGGATGGTTGTGGTTTTTGCTTTTTTTCTTGCCTGTACTCTACACTTCCAGTCTTGCGATGATACAGGCCACCACTCTGAACCCCATGAAAACTGTTACTGCTATTCTGGACGTCTACATTTATTTGAATAGTTGTATCAGCAATTTTTACATCATCACTCGTTTCATTCACATTCTTGACTGGAGAGGCGGAAGTATCACTTTTCACTTTCTTTGTCTCCTCGTCTTCCCCCCCTTCGGAGTCAGCAGATGAATCGCTCCCGTCACCAAAGAGGCCATGGTCAAAGCATAACTGACGATGAACTATAATGGTAACAAAAACTACAAAATCCATAATAATGTCAACCATCATAGAATGTGACGATGGATTTGTGCGGTCTAATCCTATATCCAGTACAAACAATGACAGGTAATATAAAACTCCTGGTCCCATGGAGAATTGACGCACAATAACTTGTATCACACACTTGGCAAGAATAGAAGTGACACTGTAAATGAGAGCAAAACGCCAATATTTCATTTCAGCCCACGGTAACACCAGCAGTGCATAGAGAGCGGCATAGATAGAAGGGAGCATGTCGAGCACGGTTCCACTTAGAGCAAAATTTAGTGTAAAAGCAAAGTAGCATATAAAGGAAGTCTTTGTCATGAGATATTGCATGAGTGCTGCAAGTAAACGATACCCTTGTGAATATGTCGTCCGTGGTAACTTCCCGCGGTACGTACGCGCTGATAGCTTTTGAATAATCAACTCTGTCCATTTTTTCAGTGCTGCACTGACTCTCGAGAAAACAAACGCCGCCCGTGAAGGTTTTGTGTACGTAGCACCGTGACCATTATCAATGGAAAAGATATCACTACCCGAAACACCAGCGTCCCGTATTGAATATCCTGGTCTTTCAAAGGAGCCAGCCAGAGGAAACGTTTCAGGAGAGTACATTGAACTACTCTGATTTTCTCGAACGTGCTCTTCGTCAATATGTTGTTCTCGTTGTTGTTGCTGTTGTTGGATATCATCCTGCTGACTCTTGTTATTACTGTCTGTACTCTTTGGAGATAACAAAGGAATGTGATCATTGGTATCACTTGAAATCATCTCTGTGGTGCACACAACAGTAGCGTGCATATTACGTTCCGCAAAGAGTTGTTCCAATTTCTTCCGCATCGCCTGCTCCTGTGATGCCACTTTCGCACGTAAAAGTTCATTCTTGGTACGAATGTAGGCGAGAATCTCCTTACGCCGTTTTATGGCTACAAGAGAGCCTCTACATAACCCAATAAGATAAGCTGCAAAGTAGAACTCATTAAAGATTCGTTGCTGTATGACAGCGGAGAATAGAACCACTGTCTGTCCTGCAATGAAACCTTCAGACCAGACATTCACACCAAGGGAGAACATGATATTTTCCGCATGAGCCGTTGGCGAGTCGTGAAAAGGAAGACGCACAATAAGCTGAGGAATAAATGTCGAAAATAAAAAAAGTGTAAAAAATGGCCAAACGACATACCACCGCCACGCTAATGAACGCTTGAACGCCAAAATACATAATGATGCGACGCTCTCCAATACACCAAGAAGTGAGGACATCATAACACCCTGAACGAATGCAAAAGATGCGGCAGGAAGAAAAGTACAGGTTATAGAAATAAGAAGATCAAAGAACGTTTGTGGATGACGAATAATATCTTGTGAAGGAGCTGGTAGGACATTCTCAATATCTGTACGAATCAAAAGCTGACAGTCCTTCACCTCACGTCGCTTCTTTCGCATCAATTCACCAAGTTCTAAACAACCTTCTACACAAGGAATTGTCGCACGTACTAAACCAATCTGTCGTCGTGTTTGCCGCTGCATTATGGCAAGGGACAATAAAAGAATAAAATGCGATACAGGGAGATCACAACCAAGGTAGTAATCCCAAGGACCACACTCATTTTTATGTAAAATGGAAATATTGCAAAAACCCTCTGGCATTCCAAGACATATAATGTAAAGTACAGTAAGTGATAAAATAGTGATACTTTCTTCTAGTAAAATAAAGTGCATCTCCGTTGTGGATCGTAAGCGACCAATAAGCCACATAAGAAAAAATTGTACAGAAAAAATTATACCAGTCACTCTATCTAATGTAAGAGAAAGTCCCACAACAACAACAAGAGCAGTAAGCTCAAAAGAAGTATCAATAAGTAAGCGATTTGTAAGGTAATCCCACATAAATAGGATATGTTGTTTGACGGTACCAAATCGATGAGTGGAACTTTTTCTATCTCCTTTGACGTGACGTTTCGTATCACTTGTCTTGGTGTTTTCTTCTGAAACACATTCGGGCGAGGGTGGAGAAAACTCCACGTAATTGGTCTGAAGTATTTCATCTCCAGTTTCACTTTGTCTTCTTCCTAATCCCGCATTCACCGCATTACCACTTGAATATTCATTGATGTTGGTAGTATTGTTTATATTTTCACGTTCTGAACGATTTCGTGGGTTCATATCCATCATGGCACGCCGTTCTGCCCATTCACGTGCACGAGTAGCGCGACTCTTTTTTGTATGTTCATGAAACACTGCCATCACACAAGCAAGAAGAGGGGGAATCATACTCATTTTTCGATTCGCATCCTTTTCAAGCCCTAAAAAACGTCGTGCATCCTCTGGAAGGGGAACTTCAGGGACGAAGAAGAATGGATAAACATAACTGAGTGCAATATCCACTACAGAAACAAAAACAACGGACATACCACGACAATCAAGAATAAAAAGAGCCATAAAAACAGCCCCCAAAAAAGTAAAGCGATGCAAACTTGCATATCCAACAGCAATGCACACAAGTAACCGTCCATATGTAGCACCCATATCACCAATAAATTCAAGAGACATAAAAAAATAACGCGTCACTTCTAGCGCCATAGGAACACAACGACCTGTAAAAGTACCTTTTAATGTCTTGTAGCCTTGAAAGAATAGTGCCTTCCCACCATCTGGGGGATTGAATCTTGCTGAGTTTGGGATTTGCTCACTGGATGCCTCCCCACTAGCCACAAGTGGTGTGCTGATGCTTAGCATTTCATTTTCCTCCGTATTTTGTAGGGAGGAAGCAAAAATTAAATCATCATCCGCCACGTCTCCATTACCCCTCCTCTCCACAGGTCTGTGATAATTTCTAAAACTTTGTCGACAAAGTGCTACACACAAGGCGGAGGTTAAATACCACGAAAGCAAATCTATTGAGACAGGACTATTATTGATGCTGGTTGGTATTCCCAATTCTGATGCACAAACCACTGCTGTCATGTTTTGACAAATTGGAATAGTTTCTACACTTTTCACAACCCAGCTTGATAAATCCGGAGCATGATACAAGGCGCTAACGAGGAGCGCCATTAAATTATAACCAGTGAGAGCCCAAAGCGATATCTCCTCCGCCCGCTTTGAATACGCTCCGAGGGATAGGTAGAGGAGGAATAGGAGCGCAAAACCAGCAATAAGCACATTAGCTGGAACGAATAGAGACATCATGGCCAGCACCAAGGACAAGGCAATCGAGAAAAAATGCTGCCGAAGTTGTGGAAAGAAAGCACAGGATACAAAAGAGCGCCACTCAATGTGCTGTAAAGTTTCTTGAATGCGAATTGAACCTTTTGCCTCACGCTGTATCCAACCCATCTGTAACACTACCAAGAGCAAGAGTAAAAAATACACAATAAGTGAAAATGTATTTGCAGTTGTATAAATACCTATGATTCGTATCCAATGGGCTGGATCCTCACCTGGATGATAGCTTGAGAAGTAGGCCAAGTAAACAAATAAAATTGTCACATGTACAATGGTGTATGATACGACCACAAACCAACAATGACGCACATACTGTGGAAGGCATGCTACTGCTAGAAAAAAAAGAATATACATACCATTAAGCACATCAAGCTGTTTCACCGTCATGGAGGCGGCAAACATGGCAATAAGGGATAAAGTTGAAGTGTTGAGGGAAATAATTTGCTTCAACATGGATGTTGCCACGTACAAACGATTCCTGTTTGCCATACGATGCTGTTCAATTTCGTTCACGAGCACTAAAAAGTCAAAATAGGATAATCCAGAACCGGGTGATCCGACAGAAAAAATAGCAAAAGATGACGCACGTTTTCTCTTATTTCTACCTTGTTGAAGCAGCAATGGATCTTCTGACTTTGCTTGTTCTCCTTCTTGTTTTACTTCTTCTTCTACTTCTTGTTCATGTACAACCCTTTCTTGATAATGGTGACGTTGAGATGCAGTGGCAGTAACTTCGTCCTCATATGTTGAACTCCCAGCTGTAACTGTATGAAGATCATATTCACTCCTACTTGCTTCTTCCCCCTTTACATTTTCATCGAGTTCTCCCTCTTTGCAATGACCATGCTTTTGAGTTGACGTTGGCGTCAGTTCCGCGACAAGTGGAGACTCCACTTCATCTTCCTGCATGACGAGTAATTGCTCTTTAAAATTCAACCAACCCTTTAACTCTTCCTCTTCCTCATCTTCCTCATTTTGTTTCTCCTCTTCAACATCACGTTTAGTGTAATTACTTCCCTTTTTAGGTACTTCTTTGGGTGCATACATCGATTCACGATATTCGGGTCCGATATTATCATTACCATTTTCGTTCAAACCACTTTGACTTGACAACATAGGTTGTCGGTGCATGTGCACGAGGGATGCTTGTGCGACTCCGGCTTCGGCTAAACCACTATTTGATAAGACGTTATGTATAAAAACAGGATCTCCATCAGTAAGAAAGTGCCACATTGCCTCCACATCGTCATCCTTGAAACGAAGTTTGTGGGCTACGGGTGATAAAAGATGAATAAATTTGTCCCTAGTTACAAGAGCGGATGAACTGTCACAAACTTGTAAAAATATGTCTTGTAATTCACCAAGACGTGGACGTAAAACATAAAATGCTTTTCGAATATATGCTTTTTTCTCGGCTGCTGTAGTATAGAAAGTACGCACAGGATTCTCTCTATACATTGATATAGATAATACAGTGAGTCCTACAACGATACATTGTGCTAGTAACACAGCACAGAGAGCAAAATATGCGGTTGCACGAAACATAAAAAATGGTCGACGCAAACGAATATCGACAATGGCAACAAATTCCAAGGTGATACCTATAGAAATAACCACTGCACAGTACGGTAAAACTGCTACAAAGCGACGAGAGGAGAGAATATATCCAAGAAAAGATGTTAGGAGCATCAATATAGACACGAGGTCTGTCACTGCAAGACTCACAATAACCATAATCGGAACAATGGCGAGAGGTAAATAGTGTCCAACTGTCAGCTGCATTTTTTTAACCATTGCTGGAAAGGAGAAGGGTAAAATCTGCCACAAGGAGAAAGGTGATTCATTCACATACTCTGGGTGTTCATCTACTTCTGCGTTGGTGATAAAGCCCCAACTCCCATGAAGAAGTCTGGATGATGCAATAGTGTAAACTAGAAAAAGTAATTGTATACCTTTTAGAAAAACTACAAAATTCGTAAACATATTCATCCAATTTTGCTCGTACCAAAGAATACTCCAAGATGTGTTTGGTCCGCCAAGTTTCATAAGTTGCCACTGCAATATAGGAGATTGAGCACATAGTCCTCCGGCGAGTAACACGATTGATATTACAGAAATAGCCTTTGAAACAAATTCCATGAGACGTAGTTTCCAGCGATACATTTTTGATATAGTAAAAGATAAGACTAACATAAAGTAGGCGACTAAGATAGGGGTCCAATCAAATGTTGGGTACAAAAGCGCGGATAGCAACGTTAAACCAGCAAGACGTAATACGGAGATGCGATTAAAGCAACGATGAGGTTCGATTGTACAACGCAATCGGCGACGACGTAGAATCACACATAGTGCCAAACTCGACGTAATGAGGACTACACTAGTCACGATATTTACAACAAGTTGAAAAATATCCCGTTCCCACACACCAAAACTATTAAATACAACTTTTAAGGTTGGGCGTTGATTGAAAAGGTCCAATTTTCCAGCTACTGGGCCAAGCACTGCAGTAAGGGGGAGCTGTATCAATGCACACATGGCTGTCATATACAAGAGCGGTAATGGAGGAAGAAAAAACAACACTTTCTCTCTCTCTGACATATCCATAGCAATGGCAGCACGCTCAAATGTAGAGAGCGAATCCCTTTCAGTCTCATCCAGTGAATCAATCCCGCATGGAATGACGTAACGAACAGCAAATATTAAATGTAGCAGAAGTAAAAAAACAGCTAGAATATTCTGACCCAACAGCGCCATTACAAAGAGGCTGTGAAAGTACACTACTGCGAGTACTGTGCACACCTTGTATGGCGTGAGCAAACGGGATACCACGCGGTCCACGGCACGCATTACCAACTCTGTAGAAAGGATACTGTCCTTGTTTTGTTTTGTTTTTCTGTATTTCTATTCTACAAAGGTCATTAAAATAACAACAACAAGTTCACAAAAAGACAAAAAAAGAAGGTCAATTCGATGCATTCAATTTTTGTTAAAAAAAAAAACAATGTATATGTGTATACAAATGTGGCAGTTTACAACGAATAAGGGGTAGAAAAAAACTCATATAAAACAAAAGAACATAAAAAAAAAGCTGTATTGATTTCTCCTGGTCAAGAATAATAATATTAATAAATCATCATCACCGTGAAGAGAAAATAAAGCATACAAGGAAGAGAAAGATTGCACGGATCTCTCTTTTTCCCTCCTAAAGAATACGTCCATAACACATATATATATATATAAATAAATATATGTCTGAAAAAAAAAACTTCTTCTTTCATATGCATCAATTTGTAAGCGCAGAGCTATTCTTGCTTTCCCCCCCCCCTCTCCAACGTTAATGGATGTATGCTAAACGACACGCTCAGTCTTCAATTAAAACAAACAAACAAACGAAAAAAGAAAGAAAGATGCACATATCAGTTTGTATCGTGATTTATTTTCGTTTCGCTAGGGTAAATAAATAATAAAAATAAATATATTTCTTCTCCATTACGAAAAAAAAAAAAGAAAAATAAATGATTGCGATTATCACTTAGAGTATTGTTACTTCATCGTCATCATCCATTAACGTTACGTATGGAACAAAGTGCATCTCATCCCGCGCGGTATCCATTGGGACAGCCCGTTGCCACACCTGCTTCCAAGCCTGTCTGACACTATTCACACACTCCCCACCCTCGGATCTCGTTTTATCATCTTCCCTCGTTGCCAAACTCGACGAGATGGAGCATCCCGAGCCATCATCCTCACGCCCACCATCTGTGCAGAGGTCGACAGAGAGCCAACCTCGGCGTTGTAGGTCCATGTTGGTTTTGTTGTTGCTGTTATCACCTGCTTCAGTCTGATGCACAGATAGAGAGCTCTGTTCCCCACTGTTGGCGAATGGCGTCTCGGTCCATTGCCAGCGAAGGCGGACAAAGGCTTCGTAGCGTTTCGTTAACGTCTCCTTGACTTCCCCCAACGCACTATTAGTGGAACCATGACGACTCGCATCCGATGGAGTACCACGAACGTCACCACCTCCATGAGCGTTACTAGGATTGCTATGGTTGGTATTATTATTATTATTATTCTCATTTCTAATCGTTTCATGAAGAACATTTTCCGCATGCCTAGTGGTTCGCTGTTTTTGAAAACACACGTCAGCGATCTTTTCACCAAATAAACCCCACTCCTCACTCCAAAGGTACATCCCATTATTCGTGCAATCCACCGACAGCGTCATGGGTTCCTCCCAAATCAATGGGGTCCCCAACATGCGTTGGTTATACACCTCCTGTTCCTCCTCGGTTGGATGGCGCCATGGCTGGTCGTTGCCGCCGTCTGCGCTTCCACGCAGTGGGGCGTAATGCGGCGCCACGGACAGCAACACATGCGGCTCGTCGCTGGCGGATTGGAGGCGAAACTCCGCCGACCACACGCGGTAGTCGGACGCATCAACGTGTGCCGCTTCTTTACTGTTTCCTTGTGGGGGAATGGCGGCGTGGCGGAGACCGCAACGCGCACTAAATGCGTGGTGGGAGCGCCAAGTGGTGGCGGTGGCGGTGGTCTCCGTGGTGTGCATTGGAATTCCACGCGCGTCGAGAAGGACGTCTTGTCGGTGTAGTTTAAAGAGGTGTCGGTGGGGTGGGTGTGGTCCAAGGGCGAGACCATCAGCAATTCGATCAAACACCAAAAAAAGAAACATTGGAATTTTGTTTGACTCAAAAAAACGATAAAAACCAATATATATATATATATATATATATATATATATATATATATATATATATATATATATATATACAAATAAGGAAATTGAAAAAAGGAGTGATAAAATAGCTCACTACCTCTTCAGGAGTAAACCAGCTCTATTGATGGTATAACTAAAAAAAAAACAGTTCTACATTCCAAAAAATATAAGTTATAACAACAACAACAACAGAATAACATCCACAGAAAAAAATACAAAAAAAAAAGAGAAAGGAACAAAAAGGTCAAGCATAAACATGCGCAAATACATTTCTCATTTTTTGTTTTTGTTCTTGGTTTTCAATCATGATACTTTGCATCAACAAGAAAGCATAATGTCATTGTTAAACAAAGGCCGCAATGAAAAGAAAAAAATAACAACATGAAAACGTCGTATTAAAGCCTTTGAGAAGACCAAGGCACAAAAAAAAAATTAATACAACAAACCCATTAGCACATCGAAGCAACAAAAAAAAACCTAATATCGATGCATAATGCATATAAAAATGATACAAACAAAAAACATATTGGTGCTTTCCTAAAAAAAAAAAATATCTTTTTTTTTTTTTTTTGCCTCAAACATTTCTCTCAATACTAAAAAGTTAGCTTATGCACCTCGAAATAACTTACGATGTCTTGCAATTTCAAAACGACAACAACGGCAACACAGTCAAGTATCAAATCGGTAATCATTCTAAAAAGCCGCAAAGAAAAAAGAAAAAAAAAAAAACAGTCCATTTACATATGTATACATAAATGCTTCGAATTTTTTTTTCTTGCTTTCCGATATTTGCTTAGTACACACACTCATACAGAAGATCGTTTTCTTTTCACAATGTTCAAAAAAAATCTCAGTATTTAAAGCGTAACAATGTTTTGGAACTCCATGTCAAGATGAGGCTTTGGTCATGTTGAGGTAAATGTAAAGAAACGTTTTACGGAGTAGTAGGGACAATTTTTTTTTTGTTCTTTACCTCGTCCATACGAAATAAGAAAGAATGTCTGCTGCGAATTGGTGCGCCATAAAAGGAAATTCAAAGCCAAACATATATATATATATATATATATATATATATATATATATATGAAATTTCAAAGCACGAACTATAGCTTTGTTATTCTACTTTTTTTTTTGTTTGGTATACCTCTTACTCTTCTCACCAAATCCTCGATCTTTTCTCCTCTTCAAATTCGGATGAACACAGAAATGTATACTTGAGAGGAAAACAAACAAGCAAAAAACAGACACGTTTCAACATGATAAGTAAGATAAACCATGAAATTATAACTTCCAAAGATACACACATAAACAAATATAAATATATAAGCGCCCATTTATCTCATTTTATCTTATTTTAGCATCGTAACAATATCTCATATCGCAAAAAAAAAAAAAAAGCACACATAAATGTGTTATCTCTTTTTATATTATACTATTCTCTTGTCTTCTCAAATAAAAAAGAATACACACACGCACAGAAGAAATTTTGTTTTTCTTGTCGTTGTCATTGATATGACGAAAAATGAAAAACCACGCGAAATCCAAAAAAAAAAATGACAATAAAAAATGATATTCTCTTCTTAGAGGGATGTAACGGAGCATTTTGTTAACGCAATCATTACCAAGCTCATAACAGAATTACAATATATATCGAAAGACAAGGAGAATACAAGGAGAAAGCCACCCCGACATTCATCCCGCAATGTACGTACTTGTGAGTCTGTCTTTTTGCTCGTTTAGAAAGATGAAAAAACTCCGCTACCTGAAATGAAAAATCGTAAAATCAAAAAAGAACTCACAAAAAACAAAAACAAAAACACTTACTAATATGGGAAAATATACCTCCCAACGAACCCTGGTTTCATTTTTTATACTTCAGAAATATCTGAGATTGTACAACTCCTCGCTTCTACACACGTCTTTTTTTTTACTTTTCGTGAACGCAAAGAGGCATTCACCTCTTAGTGTGCCCACAAAATATGCGCAACACTATTCACCCACCTACCCCCTCCCATAACGAAAAAAAAAAAAAGACAACAATGGGGTAAAGTATAAGAAATACATATATATTCCGTTATTTTGTTTGTGATGAGAAAAGCGACTTTTTACAAGAAAAAAAAAATATTCTTTGTCACACTTGTGTGTTTGGCTTCTTGTGGGATGGGAGTGGGGGATTGGTTTGGAGTGGTTAAGAAAAAAGATAAGGGATGGGAAGCAATACGCAGGCAAAAATCAAGCAGCGAAGAGGAAAAAAAAAAGCGCATAAATATAAATATTTTTTTTGTAGACCTTTTTTTTTTTAAACCTTCAGTTTTTCTTTAGATTTTTCATCAATTTAAACCAGAGAAATAGAATGAGGTTTCCCCAACGCATTTCTTGCATATATAAGTATATATATATATATATATATATATATATATATATGTATCGGTTTCACTACAAAAAGACCACAGAAGAAACCGCATGTGTCTTGTAGCTATTGAGTGAATGAAAAAAAAAAGTGAATGAAAAATACATACAGATTTGAACACATCCCCATTAACACGAACATGTATCTTTACATACATGTAAACATATAAATGTTATCTCAAACTTCTGTTACTCACTTTCTTTCCCCCTTTTTTTTTTCAAAGTGTTGAATTACAAATGCACCCTTTCCCACAGAGAGAAGTAACAAAAAAAAAGAAAAAGAAAAACGAACCAACAATGACAAAAACAAGACAAAACAAAAATCCAATGAAATGAAAACAAAAACAAAAACAAAAACGAAAAAACATAATATTTGATAACAATACTCTGCAGCAACACCTATGTGTTTACCAGGTATGGCACACCTGCTTCACTCCGCGGGGAATACATCACAGACGTCGCGGGCGATCTGTTTAACGGAAACTCGCCCTGCGTCGCGGAAGACGCGTAGTCATCATGCGAGTGGGACGACCCATTCGTCCTCTCCGACTTCACCACATCACTGGAAATGCCGTTTTGCTCCCCCTTTGCTATGGGCAATGCGGTGTGTGCGGAGAAGAGGTTGGAGTCGCGCCACTCCCTCCTTTTCACGCCATGCCACGCCTCATGAAAGCGGGAGGAGCGGCGTGGGCGGAGGGCGTTTGGGATTTGTTTGTGTGTGCGCTTGTGCCGCTGCTGCTCCTGCTGTGGCGGTGGTGGTGGTTGTGGGCGAGAGAGGGAGTGCGATCGCTTGGGTTCCTCCGTGATGGGCTCGAGTGTTGGAAAGGAGGCGTCGAGAAAGGAGGAGCGTCGCGTCATGTCATGACTACTCATCAGATCACGCTCACGATTGCGATTACGCAAAAGCAGACTCTCCAATTTTAATACTAATGGGTCAGAATTGAGTTCACTAAACACGACGGTGGATATCACATTGTTTCCACTACTTTCCATGCATGCACAAAGCTCTTCGACATCGTCTGGAAATATATCAATTTCCATCACATTTAATTCCTGCAACGTCCGGTTGTCATGGAGGGATTGAAAAATAGGAAGTAATGGACGTCCTGTGGAGGAAAGAGGCGCCTTTACCTTTCCATCGCGCAATCCACTTAAAAAGTGACTCCTACAGAGTGGGTGCATGATCTCTGTACTCTGGCAAGATATATCCAATGAGGTAATAGTCCTGTTTAAGGCAATTGCCGCACCAAGTAGAGACAAGCATTTCGCATTCATACTACATCCATGCAAATTTAACACGGTGAGGCCCGTGGCATTGGATATACCACTTGACAACGCCTCCACAGCCGCCTCGCAAAGGGGGATTTGCAGTTCAAGGATTTTTAACGAAGTCTTTGGGGAGGATAGGGCGAGAGAGACTAAACGAAAAGGTTCTATAACAGAGACCTGGGGTAGACCATTTTTGTCACACACAAACGAATTGTAGCAGTCGTGCATGGCGAGGTGTCGCAGAGTAGAGGAGCTGATGGCAGTACAAAGAACCGTCCCAAAACTTTTCGCATCAAAATCATTAAAGCCATTCCCACGATATGCTAGGTATGTCAACTTGCTATACTGTCTGGTAAGCAAATTCACAAAGGTCTTCACCACATTTTCCGAAAGTGGAGGAACAGTCTGTTGAGTACAGGTTTCTGTATTCGTTTCCACCTTTCGTCCATTCAGGACACACCCTTTACTAAGAGACAATTTTTGCAATGGTATTGCCGAGAGCGCAAAAAAGTCGAGTAGGTGTCGAACACCAATTTCCGTAATTGGATTATCCATAATGGAGAATTTTTCAAGTGTACAAGGACTCTTTGTGAGTGCTGCCAAAAGCAATGGAATTCCATCATCCGTGAGATTGTTACTACTCAAGTCTAATCCAGTCAATGTGGGGTCGGACGATAAGACAGGGACAAGGCATCTAATGCCATCATTTTCAATACGAAGTCCATGAAAGTCAAACACACGACTTTTTGGAACACATCCATGAGACGTAACTTGTACCTCTTCCGCTTTAATTTGTTTTTGAAGGTGCTCACTTAACTCTTCTGCTCCTTCGGGTCCAATGGCAATCCATTTTCTGTACTTTCGACGCCATTTGGGGCACGGTATAACCGAAAATTCTCGTCCACAGGAGTGAAGGAGGGATTCAATAGCCTTTCGTTGCATGTTAATACGGTTTTCAGCGATACCACTGCTTCCTGGAGAACTTCCATCCCCGAATGAGTCCTGAAGATCAATACAACACGAAAAAATATCGAGTAGGCGTGCTTTCATTTCGACCTCAACCAGCCACAGAGGAGCAAAAAAAAAAAAGAACAAGGAAAACAACACACCAAAAATACAGCAAAAAAGAAAACCGAAGATGTGTAATGTATCCCCGAAAAAGCAAAAAAAAAAATACACACTTCGAAGGAAAAAAAAGGAAAAGTAGCAAAAATATCTTAAATATTTTTCTTTATTTTTTTTTTTTCCTGCCGTTTATTTTTATTTTTGTTTTTCCCGTTTTTCCGTGTGTACGCCTCTTTTATGTGAAAGTAAAGATATGGCAAAGAAAATATTAATCACAAAGTTATTGTGTCCACGTAAAAAAAAAAAAAAGCCTAATTTTTTTTTTTGCTTTTTGTTGTTATTTGTTTACTTATAGAGGATAGAGAACAACGCGCACACTCCCCTGCCTTTTCGTTGATGTTTTTTTTTTTTTTGGAAATGATTACTCTTGCTTTCCTCGCTCCTTTTAGTGAAGAATTTCACTCTGAGAAACTTTTCAAACCTTTTTATTTTTTCTTCTCTTGGTATGTCAACTGTAAAGATAAAAAAAAAAAACTATCTAGTAGTATACATAAATATATACATGTTTATATTGGGAAAAAGAAGAAGAAAAAAGTGAGGTAAGATACAATAAATGTTACAATAGCATTTAAAAATGAATTGGGTTACACAACAACACAATCATTCGTACGAAACATGAAGAAAGAAAGTACATCAATTCATACACACCCACACACCCACAAACACAGTTACAATAAGAAAGGAAATCAAATGCACATACAACAAACGATCTCCACGCATACAACCTTTTCCTTTCTCTCTCTCTTCCTTCTCTTCCTTTACTCCTCTTCCCATCACTCCTTTCCACTCCCCTCATCCCTCCGCTTAGCGGCGGGAAAGTGCAAGGGGTCGGAGTCTTCTTTTTCTTCTTCCCTTTCCACGCGAGGTGTGCTTCGCATCCGCCGCATTCCCGGCGTCCCGATTGGCGCCTCCCGTTCCTCTGCCCTCCGCCACTCAATGCGCGCCGACATGGCGTTCGCCACGGGACACCGCGTCTGCAACCGCTCCGCAAACGCCATCACCTCCGCCTCCGACGCGTTCGGGGCGTCGATGTAACCGACAACGCTGCGCCCCGCCCCGACGCGGGCCTTGGCGTCCGCCGGCGCGTGTTCCATCCGCACCCCGCGCACGTCGATGCCCGTCTCCAGCGCCACCTCCGCCGCGTGGGAGGCGGCGCAGTGCTGGAGCAGCGCCATCGCCCCCGCGTTGGGGGACGTCGCCTCACGCAGCGCCTCCCGCATTTCCGCCAGGCGCTGCGTGAGGGAGCGGTTTGGGGGGGTTTGGGGTTTTTTTTGGGGGCGGAGGAGGTCCGCATAGGCGGCGCGGTGGCGGCGGCGCTTGGCGGCCATCTCGGGGGTGTCCGTCGGGTCCGCGCCGTGGAGGTGCTCGACAAGGGCGTGGGCGGAACGCATAGATAACGCGGCGCGATGGCGGAGAAGGGCGGGAAGCTTCGAGATTTCCTCCCGAAACACTCCCCACACACCAAAAAGGGAGGTCGAACGGCGCATGCAGCCACGCAACAACTAAATATATATATATATGTAAATGTGTAATAAAAGTGTGTAAAAGAAAAGAGTAAAGCAAACGAGGTCCTCCTTTTTTTTTCTTTTTTTATTTTCACCTAAACGGAGAAAAATCTAAAAAGAATAACAACAAAAGATATTGTGTGTCGACGCCGCGGCTAAATATCAAAAGTGAAATCATTCAAGGAACAGTTAAAAAGAAAAGTAAAATACAAAAACGAAAGGCGAAAAAAGATAACATATTAAACAGCGCAAAAAGATGGAAGAAAAAAAGAAAAAAAATCCGACATCAGCTTTTGGTAGCAACATACATAAAAGATAGAAGAATAATGATAATAATAAAAATAGTTCTTGAATACTATTTCAAAGGAATGCAACAAATTGAGTTCTTTCTTTATGATCTTCTAGTTCACATGAAAACTCGTGAGTATGCAAAAGACTCAGCTCACAGCAAAAAGTAAAACGAAAACCGAAACATAAAAGTTTCACGTGCGAGCAAAATAAAAACAACAACAACGAAACATACATGGAGAAGAAGTACCGTAGCCGAGAAGAAAAACAAAACAAAATAAAATAAATAAAAAATAGGCAAAAATTAAACATAAAAGGAGTGGTAATCGTTTACTTCTTATAAGTGTTACATCTGTACATAAACCTCTCACTTTTCACAGAAGCAAAAGTAAAAAAAAAAAGCAAAAAAGTAATCAAAGGTGCAAAACGTTCCTTCCTTCAAATTGTCCACTATTCGGCTGTCCTGGCAAAAAGTTCCCGTTGCAGTTTAAGGAATGGTTCATCCTCTCCAGCGAAACACTTGGCAAAGTTGTGTGGGTTCGTCAGTATCGGTATGGCTCCGTCCGGGGTCGCAAGAGCGGACTCGACGTCATGTGTGTGTGCCTCCAGCAGATGACGCATCATAGAAATGCGTGGCGGCACCCCTGGTGGTGGACTGGGCCCATGAAAGGCGGTGGAGGCAGAAGAGGTCGGCATCGCGTTTTGGGTACGTTCTGGAAAAAGGGTGTTATCTCCCACAACGCCTAATCCACCCCAACGACCAAATCCAACAACCGTGGCCGTGCCGGGCGGATCCGGCACCGACGGATGGCTCAGACGGAGAGTGCTAAGAATTTGCGGAACCTCAATCTTTGGAAGCGACGCCGCCCCACCCGTATCCGCCTGACTAACGCCCACACGAGCTCCACTCAGGGCTCCGGCGGAAAAGTGTTTTGGTGCGGTTGGGATGGACGATAAGACGCGTTCTCCTCCCATGGCGGAGGCGGAGGATGAGGTCCTCATCTCCACTCCCCGTTGGGGGAGTGGAATCGTGGAGGCTTCTGTTGTCCGCACTGTACCCTCCCGTTCCAAACGCCATCGTCGGTTCGATGTTTTGTTTTTCCCCAAATCCGCCGCGTACTCCATCGGGACAGGAGTGCGACTGTCAAAGAAGGGACGTGAGGATGAAACCTCTTGTTGGGATAATTGCCGCAATGATCGCCGCTCCCGACGCTCTGATGCGGTCATATACGCGTTGTAACGCTTAACCATATCTGTAATCATGTCGGAGAATGTTGGGGCTGATCCAAGGCGTGGGTTGAGTTTAATTTCACCCTCTTCACGCAACTTGCGTAACAACGCCACGGCAGCCTGCTCCGTTGCCCCACGCTCCGCCACTGCAAATGCCTCTTCTGTGTTTGTGGACAAGAAGTGAGCGTGTTCGTCCAGTGCACTGACGAGCAATTCTGGAGCATCCCCACTGTTTACAGAGACATAGTGTAATAAACGGACAAGTGTGTCACGGTCACACGCTTCTAAAGCTTTGTGATACTTTTTCGGTAACCCACTGTGGGTCATTGTCGCCCGTGCCTCATCCCCATCACCGCCACGTTCTTTCCATAGCTGTAACAATTGAAGTCGAACATCGCGAAGTAGTTTACCTTGCTCCACCACAAGTGTCTCCATCTTAGACATATACCATTGAGCCGTGTTCTCCTTGTTAATGAGTAACTGGGCTTGATCCACAAAGGCGTTATTTGCAATACTTACCTCTGTACTGCGATCAATGAGCTCACTTAGGGTGTCACGCATCTCTTTTTCAATGGCATCCATTCGGTCACGAAGTTCCATTCCAAATTGTCTACACAGTAACATGGCACTATCCACTTCAACATGATGTTTGCTTGTCGTCTCGCGTAACAAGGTATCGGCAGCCTGCACACGTGAAGCCCCCTCATCCAATGCACGCTGCTGTGTTTGAATCATGGCCCGTGCCAGTGTCATTTGACGATCTGTACGACTCAGCAAGGATTCAAACGCCGCCGCCATCTCACTCGTTGTGCGACACACCAATTCCACCCGATCCACCACCCTCTCGCCCGGGGCAAGACCATCAACGAGTGGGGCGGAGAGATCCAAAAAGAGGGCACGAATGCGCTCAATCTCCGGCCCCTCACGTGGATCCCATCCCCGTACAGGTGTGTGGACTTCAGTCAGCCGCGAAGATGGATCTCGCACACACTCCAGCGTTTCCCCGGAGGCGGATACCTGGTCAACAGTGAAGGGTGCCTCTTCAGCGAGCATCGCACTATTCTGCAAGACGTGAGCTCCTGTTCGGTGCACCTTGTCAATGAGACGAACGGTTTCGTTAAGCATCATCCCCGCAGCGCCTTCGGCGCGGGTGGCACGATCGCCGAACTCCTTCACCACCCGTCGCATTTCGAGTTGGAGCAGTAAGATGAGGCGTCGTTGTGGATCAAAGGAGAGGTCCGATACTTGCTGCATCACACCTCCCCACTCACTTTCCTGCTCCTTCTCAATCTCGATGCGTCTCTTTTCCTCCGCTACAATGGTGTTCTGCATCGCACGCCGCGCTTTCCGTTTGCGTGTGTTTGGTGAATCGCGTCGATAGCTGCCCCGAACGGGCGTGACCGGCCGTTTCCCTTTATTCTGTTCGGCGCCGCTATCTGTTCCCGCCTTTCCCCGTCGAGGCGCGTTGGAAGTGGTGGCGGACGCCGATGTGGAGGCGCGTGTGAGGCGTGGCGTGGACCCCTTCGCCGATGTTTGCCGCGGCGGCGCATTGGACGAGGGGGAGAGGGAACGGCGCGATTCGTTTCGTCCTTTTTGGGGCGGTGGGCTTTTGCTGTTGCTGCGACTTCGCCCCCTCGAGCTGCCCCCACTGCTGCTTCGGCTTGCAGGGCTGCTGATGCCTCGGCCTCGGCTCTTGCCGCTGCCACCGCTTGGGCCTTTGGGTTTGGTGTTACTTGGTTTGCCTTTGGGTTTGCCGCTTTGGGTGAGACTTCGCTTGTCGTCGTCCTCGTCTTCTTTTGTGTTCATAATACTCACTCTGGACGGGCCGCGCGTGCTCGTCCCCGGCGCACGCACCGGCGTTGCGGTAGCGGCACACTCATCCACAGATGCGGTGGGAATATCTGTCTGGTTGCTCATTCAATTAGCTCTGCCCTTTTCGATTTTTCTTTTTTGGTGTTTTTTTTTTTTTACACTTAGTCCGTCACTTGATGCAAGAAAGATGATGACGAAAAAGTCTTTTTTCGTGGTGAACCTTCGGGTATATGTTTGGAGTGATTTTGATCACGGTTTCTTTATTCTTTTCTTTCAGATTTACCTCTGACAGTAAAAATACCATTACAATACAAATACGATACGATACACACACAACAAGAAAAAAAAAAAAAGAAAAAATTTTTTTTTTGGAAAAAAGAGAAGATAATCAAAAACAAAAACAAAAAATGACAAAAATCATTCAATACGTAGAAATTCTATTTCGTTTTTATTATTAGTATTCACTTCACTTTCCCCATAAAACATGTGATGTAACGAAAGCAACCAAAGCACACACAAAATGAAATGTGGAATTTAGAAATTTGAGGACATAAATAAAAAAAAAATGCAATACTTTCCTGGGGATGAGATTTGAGATGGGGAGGGGGGGGGATGAAACAGTAAAACCAAATTCACAATGATCAACTGTTCAAACAAACAAACAAACAAAAAGAAAGTACGTAGCTGCTTTACCGCACTTCCCATGAGAGGAAAGAAAAGAGAAATCTGACATTATAGCATTTACAAATTTGAAAGAAACAGTTGTAAAAAAATTCGTCTTTCAATTTCTCATATAGTAGGAGTGCTTGTGGTTTTGACATTCATATGTACAAATTCTTTTTTCTACTTTATTCTGTTTACTCTTTTGTTTCATTCAGACAAATACAAAAAAAAAACGTGAGATTTCCAAAAAAAAAATATGGCAATTATACTTTCCACTTCCACTTCCTCTTAGTTTTGCATTTCTCCGCTCTCGTTTTGCACAACAAATGTTTGTGTACGCGCTCCCTTTCATTGCATCGCTCTTTCTCTCTCTCTCTCTCTCTCTCTCTCTCTCCTTTTTTGTCATTCTTCTCATTCCCCTTTTAGAATTTTAATTATTATCTGCTCTTTTTTTTCTTTGTGTGTGTGTATGGTTTTGCCAACCTCTGTTTGGGATTCAATTTCAAAGTCAGCCACGTTGGTGTGTCGAAAAAAAAAAAAAAAACACTCCCACACATTTTGAATACAGAAAATGAGAAAAAAAGGGGGTGAGAAAATGAAAATGAGAGATACATCAAAAAAAAAAAGAAGAGAAGAAGAGAGAAACAAACAAACAAACAAACAAAAATACTCGTTTGATTCGACTTGTTGTTGTTGAAATGTCTAGTGGTCACTATAAAATGCCATTTTTTTTTTTTTGCGGTTCAGTTCATATTTCATGTTTTTTTGTTTTTTTGTTGTTGTTGTTGGGGGTTACATTTCTTCCTTCATCATTTCCATCCTTCACATAAGCATAAATGGATATAAATATATGTTTATATATCCAACAAAGTCAACATCACTGTATTTGTTTCTTAGGAAACTTCTTCACTTTCTATTCGAGACTGGAAAATGAAAAAGGCAGAGATTATAAACACTGAAACAAAAAAGAAAAAAAAAGTAAAGCACACACACACAAAAAAAAAACCACAGCAACTTCGAAACTATTCTCGTACTACATGAGTTAAAATTTTCCTGTTTTGATATGTACACGTACAGAAGTATATATATATATATATATATATATATATATATATATATATGCATACATAAATGTATATAAAAAAAAGAAAACATATACATTCCAGTACAGCGTTTAATAATATTATTATTATTATTACGTTTGTTTTCTTTGCTTGTTTTCGATTTAAAAAAAAAAACAGCCCTCAAAGATAAACAGGCATGTGAACACACATACACGGGAAATCATGAAGTAATAGAAAAGATCACTGACACGTGCCGTATTTGCTTCTCTTTTAATTTTTGGTTCGTTTCTCTTTTGCCTCTTTTTTTTTTCTCTTCTTTTCCGCTTCATTTTCCTCGATTAAAAATATTCTTCTCTCTCGTTTTCAATTATTTACAGCACTTTATTCCTTTCCCTTCTTCTATGCTCCCCTTCTCCCAATCATTTATTCCATTTCTTACTTTCCATCATCTGTATTCTCCTCTCATTCCTTTTTTGTTGTTGTTTCCTCCCCCCCCTTTTTTTCTTTTTCTCCTTTTTGTGTGACCTTTTCAGAACTCCCCTCCATCCGCGATGAGGCAGTAAATGTGTGGCCGTTTCATCTTTCCCTTTCCCTCCGTTTTCTTCCCCTCCACCTTTTCCTCCCCTCGCGCCCTACTCCGCTCCGGCGTGGAGAGGAGATCGACTGCTTCGAGGTCATCGTGTTCGAGAAGCACCGTGACGCGCGTTGTGTAGCGCGGCATGAACGGCACAGGGGCTTCTCTCCTCTTCTCCTCCCGCCCACGCGCCCGACGTGTGTGGGAAGAGGAGGAGGAGGAGGAAGAGGCTTGACTACTGTTGTCGATGGCTGTGGGGTTTGGGCGGGGTGTCGTTTCCTCCCCCGACCTCGACCCCAACGCCGGCTCCCGTCGCGGCACACAACTGGCAAAGACGGAGAGCAGCGGTTTCACCACATACGGCGTCGCGAGCAGTGCGGGGGCGGCCTCCCCTTCCCACCCCTTCGCGTCCGTCCCTTTCCGCTGCAGATCCCCACGCAGAATGCGAAGCACATCCCTGACAGACTTACTCCCCCCTGACCCTTGCACGACGGAGAGGTCCACCTTTTGCTGGTCGTGAAAGCGCACGCGTGTGATGACGTGGTACGCCTCCGGCACGCGGTGCGCCCCTTGCGAGGCGTTGGACTGCGCCACGGCCGCCTTTTGCCACGCGTGCAGCGCCATGACGCGCTCGACGGGTGTGGGCGGTGGCGCCTTGCCGCGCCGCGCGGCCCGCCGAGCGCCCTTTTCGCCGGCCGCCGGGGGGAGGAGGTGGCGCGGCGGCACGAGCTGCTCCATGTCGCGCACGTGAATGCACAGCGCGTGGTCCGCCCGCTCCTCGGCGAGGAGGCGGCGCGACACGTCGGCGGGGCGGACGGCGTCGTCGAGGCCCTTCAGAAACCCGTCGACGGCGCGCGGGTCGTGCGGGACGGCGCGGAAGATGGCGGCGACGGAGTCGGAGACCATGAAGAGCTTCGTGATGCTCGCGCGCTCCGCCACGAGGGCGACGGCGTCCGGCGGGGGGGTCTTCGATGGACGCGGAAAACGCGCGCGCCGCTTTGGGGCGCTCGTCGTGTCGCTATGGTTTGGGGCGGGCGCGGCGCAGACGACGGCGGCGCCGGTCGGGGGGTCGGGGGGCGTTTTGCTGCCGGTCGGACGGCGGCGGCGGAATTTGGACGTGCTGCAACGCGCCGAGAGGGCGCTCGGGGGCCGCGGCGCACCAAAACACGCGGGGAGAAGTCGAAGAGGGACCGCCACCGCACAGCAACGACGCATCGGTGGAGAGGTCCGGTGTGGGGGCGGAAAGTGAATACGTCAGCGGTTTGGGAATGGGTCTGCGTGGGTGGTCAGTGCCAGTTGGGGCGGCGCGGCAACTCAGAAAGAGGCAAAGCAGAGATCTCTCTCACACGGGCAACGTAAACGTGAGGGGAGCGACGAGAAAAAAAAAAAAAAAACAAGAGCAGCAACAATGGTAGAATGGAACCCTCGTAATAGTAACAAGGAAGAAGATAACAAAATGCGTATCACCACGTAAAATACTCTATGATGAAAGAAACAAAAAAAAAACTGGGGGCGTTATATATGTATGAATAAAAGGATACTATAACGCTGTTTTTTTTTTTTTTTGTGTGTGTGTGTGCGTGTTGGGTTTGGCTCCGTGCTAGTATTCTGAATGTTATCACCTTCTTCTTTTTTATTCTTTTCGGGGGCTTTAGTTGAAGCTTTGGTAATATAAATATAAATAAAAATAAAATATATATATCCCTTTTTAAAATCACTTCCACCTGTGAAAATAATTTTTTCGCAAGATGCCTATAAATCAACGACAGTATATATATATATCTATATATAATATATGAAACCAACGAAAAAAAAAAAAAAAGACACCGAAAAAGTATATATAAATATGAAAGTATATGTAATTTTGAAGAGGATCACCGACTTCCTAAAACAAGAAATTTCACTTGTATAGGTATACTGGTATACTGGTGCGCGAAAAACAGAAAGAAGAGGTTCCTAATTTTTATGCACTATTTCCTTCTCCCTTTCTCTTAAGCCGAAACACAATCTCCTAAGAAACAAAGAAACAAACAAACAAAAAGAAAGTGTCCTAATAGCGTCTGCACGCCCGACTAAAAAAAAACGAAAAAACAAACACAAGAAAATATAAAAAAAGAGAAAAAAAAAACGAAAACAGAATATTCAAGAAAAATGTTTTGTTCATCAAATCAAAAAAAAAACAAAAAGTCAAAAAAAAGTGAAAACAATAATTAAGCAAAAACTTTCTGATGCACACATGAACCTCACTGTTTTGATATGTATATATATATATATATATATATATATATATGTGTGTGTATACATATGCACAAATGAATATAAATATATGTATGTATAAAAGAGAGGGAAAGAGAGAGTAAGAAAGTGTATTCTCCACTGTTCTCTTCCCTTTTTTTTTCGTACTACACATGGTGGATATACGAGAGAGTGTACGTGTGTGTGGAAATTTGAAAAAGAGAAAACAAAAACAAAGAAGGGAAGCGGTAACGTGCACATGTAAATAATATAAATATAAATATATATATATATTTATATATATGTTCTATTTTAAAGCCCGGCTCTTCCGAACTACTTCGCCTGACCCATATGAATATCTCTAGTGTGTATCCAAAACCAAATAACTCTACAAATCCATTCCATACACACAACAACAACAACAAAAGAAGAATCACTACACAAACCGACTCGTATCCACAGACGGGGACGCATCCTCTTCAACGTCAGAGGGTAGTAGGATAACCAGCGTGTCCTCCTTCTCATCCCGTTTGATGGTTGCCTTTCGTTTAGGCGGTTGTGGCCCCTTACTTCTCGCCTCAAAGAGCCTTGTATTCGCTGCGGATTGCCAACGCGTGGATTGCAAACCGCGCAGCATCACCCGTTCCGCCCGAAGCGCCGCGAGTGGGTCGCGTCGGTTGCGTTCTACCACGGATGCATGATCTTGACGAAAGCTACGGTTTATACCACTCAACGAGCGCTCCACGTTTCCTTGTCCTTGTTGTTGTGCCTGTCGTGGATGCTGTTGGGGATAATGGGAGTGTGGAAACGCCTGTTGGGGTTGTGGTCGTCCTCGACGACGCAGATGGGCACGACTCTTCCAAACAAACCACGCGGTTGCTAAGACTTGTTGACGGCGCCGCACCAACTGTCTCTGGAGGTGCCGTCGCCGCCATTCCACACTCAATCGCCAGCGCCAACGCTGTAAAGAGGAGATCAACACGCGTCTCGCGTCCGCCATGTCTGCCAAGGCGTAGCGATCCTGTTGAAGTTCATTGTGCCAAACCGCGTGTTGCTGCCAGCGCACCAATGCCATCGCAGAAAGGTGCTCAAAGCGAAACGCAACTGCCACACGTGTGAGGCAGCGCAAACGAAGTCGGTGTCGCCAATGTATAAAGGCCAAGGCGAATCGTCGCGCGGTCCATTCATTCATAAAATCATTCACTCGACGAGATTCCCCGTTGCGGTGTCGCCAACACACGCACCAATGCGTAAATGTGCGTTCAAGACATTGCTGACGGCTTGTGCCCGCAACGTGTGATTCAAGGCGGTGCCAATGCGCCATACGCTGCCATTGAAATAGAAAGCGTCGTAGCATGACCCAACGATGATGTGCCATTGCTGTACGAGCCTCCTCGAGAGCTGTATCCCGCCGGGCAAGGCGCTCCTGTACAGACTGAAAGTGTCGTTTAAGGCACATACGATCCGCGAGACGCTGTCGACGCGCGTCGCGCCAGTGCCATATACACCGCTGCGCCAGTCGACGAGCGGCAATGGGCGGAAAAGCCTTTCCCTTCGCATGGGTTGCAAATATAAACGCACGATGCCATTGCGCCCATGCACGAATAACCATCGTGCGACGACCAAAACATCGTACCAAAAACATGCGCCACCACACATGTAATACAGAGCCCTTCAATGCGGTGCGCTGAGCTAGAGTGAGGGTGTCACACTGTGCCTCTGTTTTCCGCTCCAATGCTTTCTGTTGGTGCCGCCGCAACAAACCCCACCAATGCGACCAACACAGGCGCTTGGTTTCCACGTGACGCTTATCGCACATGTGCCGCAATCGACGTCGCTCCTCAAGGCGTGCATCACGCCAAAGGAAAAAGGAGCGTCGCCGCAGTGTCTTGCTGTGCTGTTGCGAGGCTATCCGAGACATAGCACTATGAGATGAGAGTGCCTCAACAGGGGATGCTTCTATTGTTGGGAAGGAGAAATTATGTGACGGAGAGGTACTATGTGCGTCAACATGTTGCAGTGGAGGTGGTAACGGTACGGGTTTCACGGATTGCAGATTGCTATAACTACTCTTTCTAGAGTTATGCTCCTGCTCCTGCTCTTGCTCCGGTTTCTGCCGTTGCATATTACTCGAATGACTCCTCCCAGTTTTATCATCCTCGCCAAGCGTGTTTGTTTTCCTCTTCTTCTTTTTGCTGTTCGTGGTATCATTGTTACTGTGACTATTGTCATGACTAGTGCTACTCTTCTCATGGTCATGATTCTTCAGCGTGATGTTCTTACTGTTAATTAAATGTTCATGTTCCTCATCACGTGGGTACGTTACTTCACTCGTGTTTGGCACCGATAGATCGAGTGGCTCACTGCGAACAGAACTCGGCGCCTTGGTTGAGCTTTCCAGCACAGGAGGCGAAAGTTGCCCTCCTACTTCTTGACGTGGTACATGCTGCTGCTGCTGCTGTTGTTGTTGTTGTTGTTGTCGTTGTTGCTTTTCTTGTATTAGTAGCAGTCGTTGGCGCTCTTGTATTTGTAGTTGTTTTTTGTGATACTCTTCTTCCTGTATTTGTGGATGTACATGAACGTCCATTGGGGTGTTCAATCGACACAGTAGTCGCATCCCACGCTGACGTTGCCATCGCACAAACGCTGTTAAAAGAAGATTTGTATGACGCCATATGCGTGCGTGCTGTTCCATGGACGCGTGAAGCAGCAGCAATGGAAGCGTCTCGCGAAACCATTGATGCGGGCAACCACAACTCACATCCGCTCTGGAGTGCGAATTGGTGAGCTCTGGAAACGTTTGCAGCAACGCTGTTGGGTTAGATCTATGCTTCGCAGAAGTTGGCACAATACTGTACACCCCTGCGTCTACCGATAAGGCGCATCGCAACAATGGATGAATAGACGCCACTTCTTTACTCCACTTTCGCAGCGTCAACTCACACAGTGCGGTGCGAATGGTGGAGGTGAGTGTGGTGTCCTCCAACACCGCACTCACCGCATCGCGAAGCTCACCGTTTTGGTGCTGACACGCCCAGTGCGGGCGTTGCACACAGCTGAGGAGATGCACAGCCGTGAGGAGAACATGTCTATTCATATTCTCTACAATAACAGGAGCATCCATCGCTGAGACACATTCATGGGCCAACGCAGCCGCATGAGTGTTGCTGTTGCTGATGCTCGTGGTATTGTTACTCTGCGTGCCGTCGTTACGACTGGTAGGACTCGAAAAACGTCCCGGTGAAACATGACGAGCGGCGGCGGCGAGGGAAAGGATGACTCGACACGCCTGTGTGAGAATTGCCTGTAGGAGAACAGTGCAACTGTCACGATAAATGTTACTTATTTCTGACATAAGAAGCACACATCAACGGGAGAGTCTCCCTACGCTATTTACTTTTCTCTTATGAATTCTTAAAAAAAAAATAATAATTACTCGTTTCCCGCTTTTTTAAATATTTTTCTTCTGTTATTCCTTTTCGTTGCGTGCGTGCTTGTTTATAGATGTGTATGTGCTGAATTTTAGTTCTAAACAGAGCAACTACACAAAATCTATACACACAACACCAACAAAAAAGAAACTGGTAGCCTATGTGGAATGCTACCTTCTAATCCCTTAGACAAAAACAAAAATAATACACACAAATAAAAGATAAAACATAACATAAGAGATCAAAGAAAAAAAAAAGTAACATACATATAAAGCACTCTACCAGAACTAACTCAAAACCAACAACAACAACTGCATGACAGGCATAATACGTGGCGATAAGGAGAGAAAGTAATATCTATATCTATATATATCTGTATATATAAACAAATCGAAGGTGTTCAAGAAGGCGAAAACTCAAAAAAAAAAAGGTGTAATTTGGTTCACTGCATACGCAAATAAAAAATATATATATATATTTATATATATAACGAGGGAGAGCAAAAGTTCTTGTTTAAACTACTATTGATAATGACGATTTGAGTTTGAAAAAAAAAAAACTTCGCGAAGTGGACTCACCACATTACGTCACAAAGATACGCTTCACCTCTGTAACGGCAAATTCCTCCTTTGTTCTCGGACACACGACTATTGGCCTTCCCATATCCCCCTCCCCGACTCGCTTCACGCAGCTCTGTGTCATGGCCAGCTTTGACACCACCGTACCATTGGGGAGCGCAAAGGGAAAATTCCCACCCGAACCCCCATCGATGCACTCCCTAGTGTGGTAGCAGTAGAAACGGGTGGGGCGTTTAATAAACAACACATCACTGCTCCACCGCTCCTCCGCGGCGAGGAGCTCCGCGGCGGCGAGGGGCGTCACGTGTTTACTCCCCTCATCCCCATCCGTTATGTTCGTCGCGTTGGAGGCGGAAGGTGCGGCGGCCCCCGCTGTGGTGTGTGTAGCCATGGCCGTGTTGCCCCCCGTGGTTGGGAGCACTTGTCGCCGCAGCATTTCCTCCACCACCGCCATCATGGCCTCATCGAACGCGGCGGAACCCGATTGGGTGTGGAGGTGATCGCCCGGAATCGCCATGACGCCGCCGCCGCCGTGGCGCTCCAACAGCATCCGCTCAAAGTACTCATCCTTCAAAAAGATGGCGGTCGCCAACACGCGGGTGACGAGGTCCGGCAACGCGCGGAGATCGTCGCCCTCCAACATGGGCCCCGCGCCGCGCTCTGCGGCGTCCAGTGCGAAGTGCATCTGCGCCCCGGCTTGGACCGCAACGCGGTGAAAGAGAATGGCGAGGCGGTGGTACCCCTCCGCCGACATCATCGACGCGACGAGGCGGCTCGACTCCTCCTTCGCGCCGAGCGCCGGGGCTTTTCTCGCCCCCTCGCCGGACTGCGTCACCGTGTTGATGACGGACTGCACAAAGAAGGGCCGCCGCGACGCCCGCGGGAGGAGGTGGGCGGCGATGTAGTGAATCACACCCGGCTGGTCCGTCTGCCCGCCGCGGAACATCTGCAGCAGGCGGGTGGCGTGGAGGTCGACGAGAAAGTCGCGGAGGACGTCCGTCAGCTTCGCCCCCCGCGCCGAGCGGAGCGGCTCGAGCGCGGGGAGGAGGCGCTCCTCGCAGTACGCGATGGCCTCCGTCACGGAGTGCCGCTCCTCGAGGCAGTGCATCGCGATGTGCTCGGGCGTCAGCGGCGCCCGCTCGGGTGTGGCGGCGGGGAGAAACGGCGACGTGAGGGCCGACGGGGGGAGAGAGAACTCCCGCCCGCGGTCCTCCCCGCCCCCGGCCTGGCTCTGAATCGGCGGAAGGGGGGGAAAGGCGACGGGGAGGAGTTTGGGAAACCAAAAGAGGGGGAGGCCGTAGGACTCCGCCACATGACGCGCTAGCTGGTAGCGGTCGGTGGAGATTAAGTAGTCCACCATTTCTATCTGCATGCACATCCGCTCACGCACGGCGTGATAGTTTTCTGGTCGTAAAAGATACGGTATATTCGAGGAACACACATCTCGAAACACCTCATCCACCTCCGAGGATCCCTCCAGCCCTCCTCCCGTTCCTGTCGTACTTGTGGCTCCATTGGTGGCACCATTTTCGCCATGACGTGCACCATTTTCATGGAGTGTCTTGTCTTCCGCTCGGGTGCATTCAATGATGGGAGTGGCCTCCTGTAGACGAGGAATCTCAGTGTCTAAGAGGAGAGAAATGCGGTTAAAATAGGCGTCATACTTTCGAGACACATCTGCAACGCGATTGGCTATTTTGTCCAATGAAACAGCTGCCGCCTCGGGGCTGGGATTTGCCTTTTCACGTTTTATAAGAGCTGCGAGGGCTGTTTTGACTGGTTGCAACTCTCGGGAAAGTTTCTGAAGCTGACGTGCCGTCTCCACGGCATCCGCTGCAGCGTAATTCATCGTAGCTATAGTACGAAACAGGAAAGCAATATAAACGTAAAAATATAAATATTTCGTATCTTCTTTCTTCCTTCTGATTTTCTTTTTTTTTCTACGGTGATTTGGTACGAATTCTTTTTTTTTTTCACATGTATTTGTTAAACAAGACGAGAAAAAAGAAAAAAAAAACAAAAAAAAAGCAAAAAAAAAGTCCACAAAAGGAAACTAAAAACATCAAACATGTTTGTAAATATAAATATAAAAAGAAAAAAAAGTTCCTTTTCTTACATATAGCCTATTTTTCGTTTTCGTTTTCTCGGATGCCAAAATTATTTGCAAGCAAAACTCTTTTTAAGAGACTCTGTAGAGGTCAAATAGTATTAGTAACCAAAATGATGATAATTAAAAATAGTTTTATTTGACCTTTTGAAGGCTTTTTATCACCACATGGGTTCCATCCTTCCAGTATTGCTCTTTAAGAGTGTTCTACGCGAACTGCTTCATTTTATACGTGATAATGAAGTTCCCTTAAAAAAAAAAATTCGTTTTTTTTTGTTGTTTTTCTCTTCCTCTCTCTCTCTCTCTCTCGCTTTCTTTCCCTCTCTGTCTCCATTACATTCTTTTTTAAATGTTTATGATTGTAAAAACAGATGAATGCATATATATATGTATATATATTCGTGTTTGTGTGTGAAATTCCAAAATGACAAGAAAAAGCTTAGAAATGTTTCTCGCATTATTCGACTTCATTTCTTCCTTTTCTTTTCCTCTCTGTTGATATTCCTTCTTACCACAACTTCCAGATCCTCTCCTCTTATCTCTTTTTTTCATTGCTTTACCAAAATATATTTCCGTCAACTTTTTTTTTTTTTTTCGTTTTATTCCATAAGTGTGCTCACACAGGATTCGTTACATTAAATACATATATATATATATATATATGTATATATGTGTCTACATCTGTGCAAAAATGTTTTTTTTTGTCCTTTTTTTTTCTTTTTTGTTATGTTCCTCCCCTTCAACTTCGACACACAACCTAAGCAAGCGACGCGGCTCGAATAGCGTTTGATATGGCAACTTTTACATCTCGCAAAAGGGATTCCATAGGCACCACATCCTCACACGCTGCGTCACGTCGTGCGAATCTTTGCCAATCTCCTTCCGCTTCGTCATCGACATCCGCGCGAGGGGCTTCAACGAGTGCACCAATAGAAACATCCGCATCCACAGGGACCATTGCCGTCGCATCATGCACCAATGTGTGACTGAGGGCGGAGACTTGATTGGTGCTGCTGGGATCCATGGTTGGCCCACTCCCGTACGCAGGATGGGGTGAGAGTGTACTTGTAGAGAGATTGACATTTGCTCCTCTTGTATTTGGTCCACGTTGTAATCCCCGCCAGATGCGAGAATCGCCCGGAGACAGTGTGATGGATCTTGTTGTTTTGCTTGCATTGACTAAATGAGCCTCATGTGCACCGGAAGAGGGTTGGTTATCCCCATGTGGCGGGGCAGTGATGGATGGAAATAAGGAATTGTTGCTCAATGATGGGGCGGTGACACTCCAACGTCGACCAACTCGACGCACCTTGAGACCTTTAAGATAATCGGAGTGAAATGCTTTTAACATATTCACTACTCGTTGGGCTTCTTCCAAAACACGTAGTACAGGATTACCGCTGTCATTGGGTCCACGATTCTTGGACAATACACGATCTGCAATTACAAAGGAGTGAAGTAAAAGGACGAGACCTTGAAGAGCGAGAAGATATGGGGAAAATTGTGACGTCCGAAGAATTTGCCCATTATATATATTTTCCACAGTAGCCACAACTTGTTGTGTTACAGTAAGCATAAGTTCACGACTCCGCGGATCTTCGCAAAGACGAGGCTGCAAATTAGAGTCCTCCGTTACATTACCTGTGAATTGTCCCACCGAGAGAGAGGTAATACTTTCTGAACGTACAAGGAATTGAAGAATTTGTTGAACTGCAATAGCCGTAAGTTGTCGTTGTTTATTGGAGGCTATAGATCCTGAAAGATGTACTGCACCCAAGGGTGGTGCTTTTGTTACCGACATAGCTGCTGATGGTGTGGTCATGGATAAATCTGGAGCAAATATAGGGCTCTCCAAGAAATCTATTTTTGTGAGGACAACAAGCAAGTCTGGTAACGCGAACAACGAAACCAAAGCACGACAGGCTTCCGCGAGTGACGAGGAAGCCATCCATTGGAGTAAGGTACCGATTTCAGCATAGAGTTCAAGTGTGAGGGAGTCAATATTACGTTGACGGGCATCCACAATAGGTGACGTAAGGACACTTTGAAAAAGTTGTTGATTTGCACGAAGAAATGTAGCAATGGGAATTAGGGCAGATTCCGAGTTACCCATAGCTGTCAAAATTGTATTAAACCAACGTGTCGTAGACAGTAATAGATTACGGAAAACTTCTCTATACACTTCAAAAGATTCCGCACTAGATACTGCGGCGTCACCAGAAGCATTGTTACCGTAACCTAACGCTAAACGGGCACTCGTTTTCCAAGACTTCATTGCCATACAATGCGAAAGAGCATTTATCTGAATCATTAATAAAGAATGATGTCTAGAAAAGACGATAAATAAATCAAATATAACCTCAATACGCCACAAAATGGAGGAAACATCCCCACTCCCATGAATAAAGAAGGAACATATCTCCTCATCAAGACTTTGAATACAGCTTGTCACACATGTCATCATTGCCTGACTAGCACCATCCCCGGTGGATGGGACGCAAAACATTTCACACAACTGTGGAGAAAGGTGCATTAATTGGAGCAAAAGAACCAACGCGGCTAGTTTATTTTCTGTAGATGCTGCTGCAGCTATATCCCCTACTAGAACATCAAAGAGTGCATTTTGATATCGCTGTAGGGCAAAATCATCAACGGCTATACCAGGTGTGGCTAGAAAATCTACAATAGATCTGTACAAATGTTGCCGCGCGTTCGGCACTCGTGGACCACATTGTACAGTTGTAACAAGTAACATTTTCAGGAGTCTATCAAAGCTGCGTAGTGAACACCATGATCCGGCAATATTAGGCCCTGTAGTTTCCACATGATTTAACACAAAATTTCCCGTCGAATCACGTTTACGGTGTATTAAAGATCCACTTGTAGCCTCCATTAAGATACTTGTTGCGTTGGGAGGTTGTGTAATGGTTAACGCATTATTCGTTTCCACTCGTGTGCGATGTGCTCTGAAACCTAAACCAGACGTCTCTCTCATAGGTCCATCACCGATATTACCACTCTGCAATACAGCACCTGGTGCGTCACGATTGTAAGACATTTCCTTCATTGTTAGAACACCTTCACCCCCACCCACACCATCACCCACACCATGAGGATCCATACCACTCACGGCATAGGGATCATTACCATGAATAGCCGATTCATCCATATTTTCTTCGCAGTTATCTATTTTTCGTCCTAGTTGAACCATAAGTGTGGAAAGGGTTTGACTTAGAAGGTACACAATCTGCTCTTGTGCTGCCACTGTGAGAGAGGATGCTATCTGCATACACTCCAAGATACACTGCGCAAAGTCTACAAGACGTTCTGGAGAAATTGTGTCAACAACTGTTGCTGTAATATTTACAAGGCTACACCATCCATCTATAAATTGTACGGCTCCCGCGTAGGCCTCAAGACAGTGATTTGCATAAACAAATTCATGAAGCTTTTCTCGCATTTCTTCCTCAGATAAGGGTTTCTTATGATTTTTAAGGCTTTCTTTTTGAAACGCTTCATATAGTAATTTGATAGAGTACACTGGGGTGTCAGAACTGGTACGTAGTATGTACTTTTCCAATCCTCCTGGAGCGTTACATGAGGAAGGGAATGCTGGAATAAGTTTTAAACAAGAAGATGGCCAGTGTGCAAAGTCAACCGCCACACCAGAGATATCTCCTTCGTTGAAACTTACATCCGCACTGAGTTGTTCTGACGAAGACGCAGAGGATGACTGCATAAGTAATAAAACAAGATGTGCCATGTTGGTTGGCTGAAAACAAGGGGATGGTGTATGCAACTCAAGTGAAGAATTTGTTCCCACACCAAACATTTCCATAGCTAGTAGCTTCATTACAAACGCATACTTGCTCATAATTAATGGAGAACAATTTTTAGGATTTAGCTTTTGTAAATCATAAAACATTTCCCCATTACCACGACCTTCCAGTAGATGATGTAATGCCATTTTTCCCAAGGATGGGTTGGCACGGAGTAGATAGAGGAGTTTCACGTATTGAACCGCAATACGAGGGTGAGTCTCTCCTACATAAGGGCTGTTTGCACCAGTAATGACAGGTTCTAGACAGTAACCTGGAACGAGATAGGACCCCGATCCATAAAGCGGGTAACCACATAACCAAGAAGTTATAGATGGCTGTGGGGCTTGTGCATGTTGAATAAGAAGATCCATAATAAGTGACTTCGTCTCCACCTCTGCATCTGGTGAGAGGAGATGTTCTTCGTCATGATCAAGCACCGCGAGAGCGGGTGGAACATGTACTATGGGTGAACTCACTGCTTCAGGTCGCAACGCAGAGACAAACGGGGTGATAATTGCCTCTTGTACTCCTGGTTGAGTAAACCACATTTGGGCAGCTTGACTCACGGTTGGTTGTGGGATAAGTAGCAAAAGTTGCAACGCTTTATTCGCTAACAAACTGTCTACAGAGGCAGAAAGTGGAAGAAGTCGTGCGGCAAGCTCACGGTTATTGGCTGTACGTGCGTCAAATGTAAAGAGATTTTCAAGTCCTTGCTCTCGCTTTACCGTGATGGCTGTCTTAAGAAGTCCAAGACACTGTCGCACGGCTGCGCGTTGATAGTTAAGTAATTCATTAGGTGCATCAGCAGCCTCACTTATAATCTGAAGTGCCTCTCCAAGCACATCAGCGGGAGCCCTAGAACAGGCCATAATGACTGTAAAAGGTACCACACTCTCACTACCATTCTGAAGGGTTAAAGCACGGTTAAGAACGGCTGCTGCCAGTGCCGCGACAGTGTAACGTCCATTTGGGGATTCAAAGAAACGACGAAGAAGTCCACGGAAGATGTCCTCTGCAACAAAACGTATCACCTTTGTATATGTGGGTGCATGGGTTAAGTCAGGTATTTGATGGTTTAACAGTGCCAGCATGAGATCAAGGAATCCTATTGTAATACTATATGTTCCTTTATGGCACTCACTTTGACAATGCCCCAACAAGGAGTGCGTCTCCACTCGGACAGCGTTCTCTCCATCATCGAGGGCACTAACACCACTTCCAGTGATTCCTCCCAGATGGGAGTCATTGACAGGAGTACGGCTTTCCCAACGCAAAAGGTGATTATCAGCGAGAAAGGCCCAAACACGTGCAACATCCTCACTACTTGTAATGAGTGCACCAATCAATGAAAGGGTGCGACCGAGCACAGATTGTGAGAGACGTGGTGCGTAAAGAAATTCCAAGGCAACATTTAGTGTCACGTAAGAACTCACTTGTCCACGAAGTTTAGGGTGTGTGGCGAGCTGTCGTAGTAACATAAAAACACTCGCTACAAACTCTTGCTGACGTAAAACAAGATATTCCCGTGTAAAATGCCTATGACGTGCCCCTGTGGGGGATCCTGTTGACTTTTGTACCGCCGCCATTGCCCCACCAAGATCAAGTGTGAGGAGTGAAGTGGAATTACCTGTCACACCAGCACATTCCTGTGCCTGCGCCAGTAGAGAAGGCCATTGCAATTCCGCACACTCCACTTGTGTTTGACTGAATAAAGAAACCACACGTTCCGTATACTGTGGGTTTCGACCAATCATGGCAAGTAAATCAAGGAAGGCGGAGACAATTTTTAATGTGTATGGTTCCCACGGCACGTTTGAGCGTTGTGCCTCAAAAAGGGAAGGCATATGTCGCATACAGTTTGAAAAAACAAAAAAAGATACTGCGCAATCAGAATCCTTGTCTGGGTTTAACACAGAGGAGGGTAAGTTCTCTAGACACACAGTAAGGGCTTGTAAAATATGCACCGTCTCAAACATGAAGGAACCTTGTCGTTCACGCAAAAGATTCGCACTCTGTCTCAATTCACCTGTTGCTGAATAGCGAGCCACTCCAATGTCATCAAAAAATACATCTGTACCACCACGTCTGGCGTCCTCGACGTTTTGCAGTTCCTCATGGTAGCGGCGGTACGACTCCACGTCTGTATCTGCTACATGCTTTATAGTAGGAATCATTTCATCTAACATGTACGCGGCAATCTCGTACGGAATAATATAAATAATTTTCATAGGCATCACCAGCGTCTCACGGGATGGAGCGAGCTTAATAATATTTCGCATAACTCGACCACGGTACACGGTTCCAGGGTTTTGCACACGATCGCCCACAAAGGCTTCAAAAGCCTTCTCCAGTCCCCGCTCATCGCGCCTGCCACACAAAAACACACCAATAGATAAGACAATCATACTTATGTAACCTTCCACAAAATCCACCCAACGATGATGACCACGACTGTGTACGTTATCACTGCCCATATTTACCCCTGCAAGAGCCCTCGCACGGGTTGTGGCACTCGACGTCGTCGCACTTCCTCCTATTCCGCCCGGAACAAAGGAAAGCGGACCCGCGTGACGGGCATTCTCCACCTTGTTTCGTAATCTCGCCACCCAAGACTCCAACTCCGCCGCGATGTTTGTGCGGAGTAAAACATTCTCCTTCGCCTCCCCCGACGCATCCATTACATCGCGCCACACAGTAAGTGTGTTACAGAGAGACATCGTTACAAGCCAGGTGAGGGCACAAACCTCTGCGGTGGAGGGGTTTTGACGAAAGGCGGCAAATCCCATCCCCCCACTCAGCGTCAGCCGCCGTACCTCCTCAAGGAGCGTTTCTAACAACACACAAATCTCCTTCACGAGTGTCTCCCGCATTTGAAAGTGACGTGTGAGGAGCAAAAGGCACTGCGCAGAGAGGAGGACGGGACTCGATTTACCATGCGGACCAATGGATGGGCCCATCACAACAGGCGCACACTCACTGCGTAGGAATTGCACCGTACTCGCCGCCGCACTTGGGGCGATGACGGCGATGCACTTGTTCAAACCCACCACCTGCTCGGGTTCACCGCAGAGGAGGAGTAACTGCAGCAATGCATGAGCCGTCATGGAGCGTTCATTCGCCACATCCGCCGGAGAGGACGGCGCCGCGGGTCCACTACCAACCGCTCCGAGCATGGAAAGCGGTTGCTGTTGCTGTGGTTGCTGTTGTTGTGCACCAAAGCCAATGGCATTTGGACCGAATCCAGAGGATGTTGAAGGTAGGGGTACATTCGTACCCGCTGGAGTTGCCGCAGTTGCCGTGGTTGTTGTAATGGTTTGTTGAAACGGTGCGGAAAGATGTGTGCGAATTTCCGTCTCCAACGCGGCGCTCATATGCCCCTCGCGACACGCATTGCCAGTTTGTTGAATAATAAGAGCTGCCGGAGAGCTCATTCGTCTCTATGCTCCTTCTTTTTTATTCTTACCTTTATATATATATATATATATATATATATATATATATATATTTTGCTTCTTCTTCCTCTTCTTCTAGTTTCGTTTATTATGGTTATTATCTCTTCTGTTGCTTCTTATTTACTCTTCTCTTTATCTTTCTCTCTCTTCTCTTTTTTTGTTCTTTGTTTTGTGTCTTTTCGTCTCTCTTGTCTCGCTATTTTACTCCTCCTTTCCTCACGCCTCGTATGAATATGTCTGTCTTCTTCTTTTCTTTTTGCTCCTTTCCTTCTTTCTTACTCTCTTTTAATTCTTCTTCTTTTTTCTTTGATTCCCTTTTTTACAAATCACAGGCCTAAATGTATTGATTTAATCTTTCTTGAGGAAAAAAAAAGGATATTGAAGTTTATCCCCTTCTTTTTTTTTTTCCCTTTTGATGTTTGACCAAATTAATAATAATAATAATAATAATAATAATAATAAAAGCAACAATAAGAATACGCACAGCACAACGAAATGACAATCCGATTATTTGCGTGTGCAATGTATACTTTCAAGGTGTCCCTGAGAAAGGTATTTTTTGCTTTTCGTAATGAAAAAAGAAAAAGAAATAAATTTACAGAACGAAAAAAAAAAAAAAGAGAGACAAACACACTCTTGCGGCGTTGACTAGAAAATACAAGCACATTTAAATAAGAATACACAGAAGAAAAAAAAACAAAAAGAGTAAAGCGCAAAAATGCCAACAACAACAACAAAAACAACAACACTCGGAGATCAATGACAAGGAAAATAAAACACACACACACATTTCAATTACACAAACACCCAAAGTTTACACCAAAAAGAATCACAATACCAAACTCTAAATGTATTCACAAAAACAAACAACAACAAAAAAAAAGAACGTTTGCATAACCACATAACCCATTCTTGTGCATCTAATGTAAAAGAACACTCTGTTTCCCTTTCCTCCTCTTTTCCCACTCCCCTTCTCTACTCCCGCTGCCGTCGTTTACGTGTGAGGCGTTCGACAGCACTCCGCAACGCACACACCGCCGTTTCCCTCCGCTGCAACTCCGCCTGCGCTTCCTCCCACGCCTTTCGCTCCGCCTCCAACGCCGTTTTCGCCGCCGTCTCCGCCTCCGCCTGTTGTCCTTCGTGCGCCGCACACGATGCGCGCCGCGCCGCACACCTTTCCATCTCCGCCTGCGCGTCCCCCAACGCCCGTTCCGCCGCCGCCTTCCTCGCCGCCCACTCCCGTCGCTTCGCCTCCATTGCCTCGATTTGCTGCGCCGTCGCCGAGAGGGCGGCCTCCGCCTTGGACACGTGTTGCCACACCGCCCAAAGCGGACCGCAGCGAGCGGATTCGCTCAGCGCCCGTTCCACCCGTTCCGCGCGGGTTTGGGCGGTTTGGCGCTCCTTCGCTTCGCGTTGGGCGGCGGTTTGGGCGGCGGCTTCGGTGCGGCTCCAAAGACTGTTGTGGTAATACGCGTGCCACCCGCCCCCAACAGCGTCGTTCGTTTCGAAGGAAATGGTGTGTGTGTAGTAATACGCCAACGCGCTCCGCTCCAACGCGTGGGCGGCGTCGGACTGAGCCGCGAGTTTGGTGCGAAGGGCGGCGAGTTGGGAGTGCAGCGCGTGAAGGGTGGCGGAGGGGTTCGCGGACGCGTCGAGTTCGGCGCCGCGCAACGGAATGTTAGGGACGCGGGAAGTGAGGGAACGGTTTCGTGCGGCGCGCGTCGTGGTTGGGGCAAAGGACATGGCTGCACGAAAGGGGTCGAATTCGTTGGGGTTTGTTTGTTTGTTAAACCAAAAAAAAGAAAGATATAAAAAAAGAGGGAACGTGTATATGTGTATAGATTATTATTATACACACTTTTCAAAAAAGAGAAAATGAGAAGGAAGAAGAAAAAGAGGAAAAGGTTGAAATCACATTACCGATTAGAACCAAAAAAAAAATACAAATATACATTTGTATAAAAAATTTGCAAACGCAACGATTTAGGAAAGCATAAAAAACAAACAAACAAAAAAAAACACACGCTCACATAGAGAAAAAAAAAGGGCATAAAACACACAATTACGACAACAGAAGAAAAAAAAAAAAAAAACATGGTAAAAATGTCAGCAGAGGATAAAGAAAAAGATAAATCTCGCTCCGCAAGATATCATTTTAGTTTCTCATGTAATACCTCTGAAAAACAAAAAAAATGGTAATAATAAAGACTTCCGCATAAATTTCCACAGAAGTGATAATATATCATTGAATCACGTGAATAGCCTCAAGCAATAACAACAACAAAAAAAAAAAACACAAAAACACACGAAATATATAAAAAAAAAGGATACATATAAAGATAAATGTATATTTTTCTTTCCCATTTTCCATCTTTACAAACCGCCAAGAAAAAAAAAAGATACACATATACATATTTTATATATCCTTTATATATATATATATATATATTGTTGCGTCAGTGTACACATAGCCATCACAATCAAAACAGAAATGAGTACGATGCAGACACACACACACAGACATAGGGGAAAAAAAATTAAAATAAAAAGAGAAATAAGTAAAGGAATAAAAGAGAATTCTTGAAAACAAAAAAACTAAAGAAAGGGCAGAAACAATTCAACTTAAAATAAAACGCATTAAAAAAGTTCACATATCCTTCGTGTTTTTTTTTTTTTTTTGACGACATGGAAAAAAAAAGTGTGTCTTAAACAAATAAGCATAAATAAATATATATATATATATATATATATATATATATATATATATATATATATATATATAACGAAGATCAAATAAAAAAAAAAGAAAAAAATATAAATAGTAATACGTAAAATATTTTTACCGGCCATAATTTACGACCACTAATTTCTTTTTGTATTCATTGATTTATTTTTCTAAAAAATAAATAAATAAATAAACAAATACAACTCGGAAACAAGAAATAAAAGAGGATGCACATAAAAAAAGAGAACAGAAAAACAGCTGAATGGCAACAACAACAACAAAAAAAGCATATCACACATAGATTTCTGTTTTAGAAAGATGTGATGAATCATTTCAAAACCCCTTTTTTCCTTTTTACCGTCCCTTATTCGTTCACAAGCAAGAGGTTAGACAAATATATATATATATATATATATATATATATATATACATTGTTTTCACCTCATTTTCAGATCCTTTTATGATCAAGTTTGCTTGCTGTTTTCTTTTTTTTTTTTAATTTTGTTGTTTTTGTTGTTGGTGACGCATTGAAAAAAAAAATGACAAAGAGAAAAAAAAATAGTAATATGCGGTTTACTGAATCACACATTGATGTGATGATATAACAGCTACTGCTGTTTTTTTTTTTCACATGACGCATATATGTAAATATATATATATATATATATATATATGTATACACATACGTACGCTGAGGCATAAGCACTCGTATGCAGCAATGCAATCCAATAAAAGACAAAAAGAGAGGTAAGAACCAAGAAGAGAGGAAATAAACAGAAAAGAACAAAAAAAAAAAACGTGTTTCCTCCTCCCCAATAAATGAACGTCACAGACAAAACACACACTCTCAAGCATACCGACTAAACATTCAATAGATACAATGATGTATTCGCATTAATCATAATGCCCACACTAATATATATATATATATATATATATATATATATTTGTTTTCCTTGTCAGGATAGTTCATCGCGATGGTGTAGGCATTCCCAAGAACGGATAAGCACTTTTCCTCGTCGAAAGGCATCTTAGAAGAATTTCGCAGGGGAGGAAAAACCTTAATCGTCAAAAAAAAATAATAATAATAATCAAGTAATTATTTAATTCATGATCAACGAAATTATTTTCTTTTTTACTTTTTGTTGTTTTCGTTTTACGTCATCTTTCTCCTTTTTTTTTAAAAAGGAAGAAGAAGAAGAAGTAATTCATTTCCCTTCTACAAGGAGAGCGGATCTCCACCTTTATTCTTCTTCTCGTCACGCTGCGAGGCCGCTTGTCGCGCATCCACCCTGTGAAGTCCTCCAGCACTTGTGTTGGACGCGAACTGATTTGGAACGGCTGTGAGGGAATTCTCCAACTGCAACATCGCCGCCACATTCTGCGAAGATTCGCAGCTGAGGGAGCCGTACAGCATTCGTTTACTATCCGAAAGCTGTCCGCGCTCCCGCATCACGACCGAGGCGGCGGAGATGGAGTGGGTTGGGGAGACGGCGCACGTGTTGTCCATTTGTTGAAAGAATGTAAAGTAAAACGGAGAGACGAGACTCTCCTGCATTGGTTGATCCTCATCTTGAAGGATGCGGGGGTCTAGTTTAGGGCGGGAATCCGCGGCCTGACTCTCTGTTTTCACCATAAAGTCAAAACGCGTATATTTATATAATCTTCGGTTTTTTATTTTTTCTCTAAAAAAAAAAAAAGAGAATAATAATGAGAAGTTAAACAAGCCGAAAAAACAAAAAAAAAAAGAAATCGTTTTTCTTTTTTTGAAACTTATTGTTGTGACTGATAGACAAGTCAAACCTTTTCCCTATTAAAGACAAAAAGAATACCCTATTGCTTTTATTTTTACGATCTTGTGGCTTTATAAATGAAAGGGTTAATAAAGCCCCCCCAAAAAAAGAGATAAAAAGTGATAGTTTTAGGGGATGTAAAGCAATACTACAACGAGAAATTAACAGTAAAAATAACACAAACGAAATCACACACACATAAAGTTATACCTTCTATCGCCTAAAACGTTAACAACATCAAAAGCAAAAAAACAGCCTGAGCAAGAACCATAAAGCCTTAAAAAAAACCTTTTGCGTGCTCATTTTTCCGTTGACATTCTCGTTGGCAATGACATTGTTAAAGATAAGAATAAGCAATAAAGAAACGGAAGTGCCGATAGAGCTTTTACACAATATATATATATATATATATAGCTTTTCACAGAGTATGAATTGGCGGCCAATGATGGAAGAAAAAAAGAGCAAATAATAATAATGATAGGCATGAAAATGTAAAAAAAAAACTGTAACGAAAGCAAAAAAAGAAAAAGAATTTTTCTTAAAATGGGTAAACTTCAAGACGTATCCAAGAAAAACAAAAAGGTATATATATATATATATATAATAATCTTCAGTTTTCATCTGTTTCAAGAACCCATATGGAACTGCCTTCAATGCGCAGCATATTTGACGGTTCTCCTGCGAGACAGCGCAAGAGGACCCCCGCGTACTTTCGCACTTCCGAGGAGGAACACATTTGAACAAACTCACTCCACGAAACGTGGTGTAAAAATTCTGTCCATGTAATAACGCCGGACGTCGGGTGTGGAAGCGCACTAAGACTGTCCGATTCAAAGCGACGTGACCGCATTTTTTCAATTTCTGCACAACGTTCACACATCTTCTCATTATTTGATGGTGCTACAGCATCTAGCTGCTCCTTTAATTTTTCAGAGTTAGTTAAATCTATTGTTCGCATAAATCGTTCAACTGCAAAAATACCACACTCACGCAATTCAACATCACTCACACGTTCACAAAAAGTTTTCCACGGAAACCGCCTTGCAATGTCAACAATATTCAATGCGGAGCGACCCGTACTAAACCATCGAGTACTACTGCTATTGTTACCCATATTGCTATTAGCAGCACTGAGACTCGAGTTCATGCCTACAGTAATAAGTTCATGTTCCTCTTCCATATCTAATGAATGCGCATTGTATAGATTATCAGAGGAAATTTCTTTAAGGTTCATAGATTCCATTTCATTGTCATCAAAACAAGCTTCCACTCTACGGCTTACACGTGGTTGACGTCGATCAATGCTTGCAGAAGTGGAAGATGAAAAATAACCTTGTAAAAGGTCCGTTACAAAACCTCGCATCATATCAAGACCAGCGACATGAACCACATTAGGCATTTGTTGTTGCATTTGATGTCTATAGTAAGATGAATATGATGTACCAAGTAGCCAAAGTGTTTCATACACCCCGCGCTGCTCAATTCGACGCCACACAAAACGGGCATCCTTCACAGAACGGATAAGAAATGTTAGATAACCAATACGTTCCCACATGGGGTCATTTTGTGCTCCAGGCGAGCGGTAAAGGGAGATAGACACTGTCACTTGTTCAATAAGAAGGCGATCAATAAAGACGACACGTGATTTCCACACATCAATTTCTCTTACTTTGCCTTTATTATGACGTCCAGATGCTAATTCCGCGGTCCAAGGACATTCATCAAAACGGGCTCGTCTAGAGCTAATGGAGCCTCCACCAAGTGCTGTGCGCATACGTTCCCAATAACTCAACATTTGAAAAAGAAAAGAGTCCTCTAGGTGTACTTCTAGTGAGGTAAGATCTACAAGAACATCTTTAAAAAATACTACGGGCGTGGTACGCAATAACTTACGTGAAAATTGAATCATAACAGGACGAGAGTTAACCAGTTGTGCTACAACTGGTTGTTTAGCACTACGTCGTTCATCATCAATCTGTATAACACGTAGACTAAATTCGAACTTTTGCTCATCACCCCCACTACCATCTGTATCTGCTCCTTGAGAAAGAACAAGTTTGACTGGTTTTATTGTTAAGAGGATAAATTCTTCACTCGCATCGGAGAGTAATGCATAGACACTGTCAATTTCAAGTTGAAATAAATACTGTGAGTATGGCAAAGAACAAAATTCATCAATGGCATTCTCTGTAGTCACACTTATCGCATAACTCGTACTCCCAAGACCTCGCACACGCACAAAGAGTAAGCCACCTGTTGAAAGTCGAATATCTTGTTGTAGTTGCTCTCCACGTTTTACTACGGCTTGAGGATCAAAATTTATAAGTACCGGTGTTCGTGAACGTGCCTGCCCTGGACTATCAGACGCCCAAAGTTCCATCACTGGAGGTGAAGCAGGATCTTCCCATGTGAAGTTCCGTGTGGTACATGGATATACAATCGTATGTTGTAAAATATCACGTTGACGAACAAAGACGATATATTTGGTACGATTTTCAATGACATAAGGTGGACGTGGTGGACGAGAGATAACCACATACATAATGCTACTACGTCTATAGCAGGAAACAGTCAACACATCTGATGCGGCGCGTGCAAAGAGTTCAGCGTTACCAACACGCACTATCGTTTCATCCGGGTAAACTTTTCGTCGACGACTAGAGCTACTCCCTGGTACAATGACTTCATAGCGAAGATTAAATGCCCTATCACCAAGTTTATCAATTAAAAGAGGTTTTGACCACTCACAGCATTGTAATTGTGCCTCACGCTCAGGGTACTGCACTTGAATAGCATTCTCTGCATCATTACCCACTCTATAGGTGTCAATAATGTGACTATCATCTGGTGCCAATGTGGTTGGTCGAATAGGATTCTTTTCATCCTCCACAAGCAAGTTTGCGTGACGAAAAGCTAAAGAGGATTCTGTACGATTAACAAGTATCCAACGAGGGCGTAATGTAATAAGACGTGTCTCTTTCATACAACCACCGACATATTCAACCGTGTACGAGAGTGAGACACACTCCCGCTTGGAAAGGGCACAGTTTACGATACCACATTCATTCAAGGCACCGACAAGAACTTGATCTGACCATCTTGTCCAAGAAAGAAGACCGTTTGAGGAATGTTGACCAATACGAATAAATATGGATGCCTTACTACTCATGTTTTCCATTCTTTCAGAGTTAACAAGGTATGGTGTACCACAACTACTACCACCAGGTACGATACCATCTTCGTTACATAAACCTGCTACTAAAGGACCTTTTCGTACATCCGCAAGCTGAACATAATGGGAAGTTTGATTAACAAACCAGTATGGACACCAAATAGTAACCTCACGAGGTTTATAAGCAAAGTTTAAAATAAAAGTAGCTCCACGCTGATCTCGAAGTAATATAATTTTGGCTCGACCACGTTTATTGGCGGAATGAACCAATACAGGTGATTGATTACCTTTTGCCCCTGTTCGTCCAATTGTTTCTCCGTTAGCTTGTTGAAGATAGACATCTAAATAAACATCCCTTAAAGGATTTACTTGAACAACAGAACAGCGCTCCTCTGGATCAATACGGAGTATTGTTACATGCTCAAAATATCCTGCCTCACCAAAATTCAAAAAGCCACGTTGTTTTTCTTTTTCTCTATAGTAAATAAGACCAATGTGAAGTGGTAATCCGGTTCCATTTACAATAAAAAATGGTGCCTCAAAAGTTCCTTTACAATCAGGTAAGTTTGTGTTACCCACACATCTTTTTGGAGCAAAACGTAAAAAGAAAAATACTGCTTGTTGAAGTGAGACACGCATCGAATGTTTATGAAAGATAGTCTGGGTTTTTACACTTACTACTGCCGGTGTTGCTTCTTTTTTCTTTTCTTTTTCTTCTTCTTCTTCTTCCTCGTGTCCTTCTTTTCCTCTTCCTCCATCTTGGTTTTTACCACCACTACCCCGTTGTAACTTACAAATACCAATATACGTCTGTTCGTAGAGATGAGGTAATAAATCATAGCTCATACCAGGTGAGCAGGCAGAACACGGGACACTTGTAAGCGGTTTAAAAGAGGCACGCTGCCTTAACCGGTCAATAGGTACTGTAAATTCTTCACCCGATTGAATTACCCCCACCCCACCAACCTCTACAGCAAAAGGTAATTCATTTTTCAAGGCTATATTTGTACGAAAAATAACTACTTTTTGTCCACCAGAAAGAGAAACATCAACAAGGACATGACTACCCATCATACCTGGACCCATACGTACAAGACTTCGTCCAACTTTGGCAATATTTACGACTGTGGGTTCGTGACAGAATGCCACTGTGAGAGAATGTTGTGAGATTGGAAGTTCATGTCCCTCTATTCGTGGGAAGTTAAATTGCAGTGTTTCATGTTTCTCAAGAAGGCATGGAAAAGGTAAGGAATCACTTTTTCCCTGGTTAAACTGAATATGCATATTTTTCCCAACATGTTGTGTTATCTTATAGGTGTAAAAATTTAACTTTGTAGAAGCTGTTCCAGTCCCTGAATCGTTTGCAATGGCCTGCTCAAAGCGCTCCTTCAGAAGCAAGACACGGCGAAGTGTGTCTGCAACCATCGTTGAAAAGTGTATACGCATAGAACGGGCATGAATTCCAGCACGCAAAGATCCTTTACGTTGTTTTCGATCTTCTAATGACACATTAGGCTCACGACGCAGCACCAAGTCTAAAAATACAGGCTCTAATAGCGGACTCCATGAGGAGGAAGTAAAATTATAGAAAATAATACTCCATGTACAAGAAAGATGCATTTTAAGCGCAAGTCCATCTTGAATCGCTGTTGGAGTTGTGATATTTTCAATGCGAACACGAAGGAGAGGAATGTCCACATTTGTACTATCATCGACAAGATCAAGACTCAGGTAGCGAAGACTAAAGGAAAGCTTCGTTGTCGTCGTCTCTCTTGTATTTGCATTTTTTAACGTAGATATCAGTGTACTCTGTGCTACTGCTGATGTGGAAGAGGTACCTTTTTGTTCTTCTTGTGATGCTTGATGCCTGTTTTGCTCTTGTGATTGGATTATACGAGGTAAGGTGACATAATCTACTCTTGTGTCAACTGCTGAACTACCTACGCTATGCAAATCATCCAGTACATTTTCCTCCAGGTGACCAAGCGCCTGTCGTGCCTGGATAACGGCATACCAACAAAATGAAACGTCACCTTGACGAAGTCGTACCTCTATTCCATGCGGGCTAGCAACTTCAATGCGTCGTTCTTGTCCTCGTGTGTGTGTACGGACAACCAAGGCCCACTCAGATAACAAGGAACGATCATCCACTGTTGCACCACTCGCATCGAGGTATTCACAACGTACCTTAAATTCATTTAGGTCAAATGTACTCATCTCTTCCATAACACCATCTTGGAGAGTGGTTTCTTTTCGCATAGCCATCGCTGCCTGAAGCACGAGAGAACGTGTAGTTTGACGAGAGGACTTCGACCCCCATGACATCTTTGACGGACGCACCCACGAGTCACGTCCATAGGTTTCAGGTATCGTTAACAAGAGAAAAACCTCACCAATGACACATCGTGTTAATTCAATATTCGTCACTCTAGGGGTAAACCCTATTTCTTCTTCATTATAATTATTGTTACTATTGTTGTCTTCGTTCTTCTTCTTCCTCTTCTTGTCGTCGCCGTCGTCGTTGTTGTTCATTTTTTCTTCTCTTTTCTCCCGTTCCCCCTCCTCCTCCTCATTTTTTATTTTCCTTCTTCCTTTTTCATCCATCTTATCCATGTCTACGTTCGCCTTTTGGGACCCTTTCGCATTTATCGCATTCTTTTCGTCATACGGCACAACGCCTGTAGAAAATGAAATTTTTTCGCTTGTAGAATAGACAGTACACGCTTCATCTTTATTCTGCGTGTCATTCTTGGGGGAGCCGTTCGTAGTGCTTTCTGAATCTGAACACGTTGACGTGGAGTCATTTATGTCTTTCTTCTTATCATGCTGACCATCATGGATAACAAAATTTAGGGCAGGATCCAGAATAACATATGAACCATTTCCAGCAATCATATAGTACTCAAGTGCCTTACCATGTAGGTGAATACGAGCATTTATAATACGCACTGAGAGGCCCTCATCAAGTAATAAGAGAGGGGATCCGCAATCCATAAAATGAATTTCATGACCATTACCATCAATAGTAATATGATTATACATCCCTGATGCAGAGATATGCATTTTGGTTCGTTTGGACAGAATTAATCGTTCCCGAAGCGTCAAATCACTGTCCACACATTTTACATCATGCGTAGAGTATTCAGGTAACACAATGCGCCGATACGGTTCATATAAAACCGATATCGCAAGTAAGAGAGTTTCCTTCTCTAGGAACACAACGGCACGACCAAGACGAACATAAATATTCTCTTCCTTTTCTTTAGCATCAAACGCAATGTGGATGCGGCGGGATGTTTCATTTTCCACATCACTCTCTTGTGCAACAGGGCGTAGGTCAAGAAAATGTAGTCGGTTATCCACTCCAACTGTCACATAAGCGGCACTGGCGTGTATTTGTTTGAGAACAGCTTCGGATAATTCAGCACTAGAATTGGTACTTACATTCATGGAACGCAATACGACAGCGGTATCATACAAGGCAGACATCTCACCTATAGCAACGACAAATTCAATCTCCTCATGTGAGACGCGTAGCGTGAAAGAGGCCCATTCGGCACGCAAACGAACCCCGGACTCTTGTTTTGGTTTATTTTTCTTATCCTCTGCTTCTTTTTCTTCTTTACCCTTTTGTTTTTTTTGCCTTTGGAAATGATGCTCTTGTACTAGTAAATTATTATTGTTATTATTATTCTCGTGGTTTGAAATGTACGATGCAAAACTTTTCCGGCGCTTTTTTTTTTTATATAAATTCCCTTCATTTATAATATCACTTTCCGTGTCTTCCGTGAGGGGTGGCGTAAAAGGATATCCCTCACCTCCATCGTAACTACAATTACTATCTACCGAATAAGCGTCTGCTTCATTTTCCATTAATTGCCATGTAATACCACGTAACATGAGTTCATAAAGCGATCGCTCCACATGAATGGAAATAGCATCTACTCTTACATGTACATCCCATGTTCCATCAGGCAGTTGCCTACCAATGACATCCGCACCCATAGGGCGAACTATATGGTGTGAACGGTCTTGTAGCGATTCTACACTTGCCCCCGTGAGTGTTACATGCAATTCAGTATAACCTTCTGGTGTAGTAGTCTCGTAACGAATAATAGTGTTTCCCAAATTGTACACCACCCCACGTCCAATGGTAGGACCTTCCTCCTCTGCTGCACTACTATGTTCTGCCATTACAATACAAGGTGTACGAATAGTAAAACAAACACGCCGAGTCAACGCATGTTGCTCACTTTGAGTGATGTATTCTATACCATTTCTCCTTTGCCACGCCACTCGTTCTTCCATAAAGGTATTTAGACTCGACAAATGCCGATAACCTCCATGCATGAGAGAGGTACGTAGTGTGTATATCTCTCTTGAACGTGGTAGGAGGATCCAAACAGATGCCACATATCCTACAATACCATCTACCGTTGATTGTTTAGCTTGAAAGAGTTTTCGTTCGTTTCCCTCTGGTGCAAGTTCCCCACGTTGTCGCCAAAATTGTGGTACCAGTACAGGTTGAAGTACCCAACCAGATTCCGACGACTCATCCCTAAGTGCGATACCATTTCGAACGATACTATCTACTTCCAAGGACCATTCACGTTCCTCTCCAAACTTTTTACACGAAGAGGTAAACTCTGTGTCCTTTATAGATGCCATAAAAAGTGGCACAGCGCGACGACGAGTTATTTGCGGTAGGTTCAGGTTCAACATATGTAGCTTGAACCGATGGTTTACTGTATAATCTTGTAATTTTGGGTTCGGTGGGGAGGGCACACGACCAGCTACGCGCAATTCCCACCTTGCCAACTTGGCAAAGGCATTGCGAACTCGTAAACTGAAAAATGTGTCCCGAAGTGTAAATAAAAACAGTGGTACAGGTGTGATATCCACAAGGGCTATTTCCACACTACTCTGTAGAGCTTTTGAACCATCTTCCTGCGTCAATACACAATATTTTGCATGAAGCGCATTTTTCTTAGATTCAGACTTGGATTTTAATCCAGACACAAACGATGGAGTGCTGCAAGTTGTTGCTGTATTGCACTGAATATGAAGAAATCGCAAAGAATCATGTGAGATCTCACTTGGATGACGGCGCATTCGTGGACGGTGCGCATCTCTCGGAGGGATATACCACAGAGCTGCTTCACCCAATTCATAGGAAGTAATAAAGTCTCCTTTTGGGTCCCACAACAATTTTAGATAAAGTTGATCCACAACAAGGGCAATATCCATTGTATCGCGCTCTAACAACGTGTATGTTATCTGCGTTGCGGTATCTTTCGAGTCAACAAGATGATCTGCACAGTAGTGCATCATTGCTGGGTCACGCAGACGGAGACAGAGGTGTTGTAGCTCAATTTTCCATATGGTTGATTCTCCTTTGGCCACGGCGGCACGAAGGCATGGATCAGCAGGTGGCGGCCGCGGTAAAAACTGTCCACGCCACGGTTCACGTAGGTAATTGGCATAAATCCACTCAATAAGATGAGCAAATTGTTGCGTCGAGCATTGCAACACTGCTGCATCAGGAAGTGCAATCGTAAAGCGTCGAGGTCTAGGTCCAATCCAGCCACCAGGGCGAAATAGCTCCCATGCCATTTTAAATGTTAGACTTGTGCTTTCAAGCATCACTCTCATATCCTGTGACTGGAATTGATATTCCTCTTGCTTTTCTTCTTGTGCTAGTCGCCAGTGTTGTTCTTGTTCTGTTTCGGTGAAGGTGGAGATGCGACGCTTAGTTTTAACACCCTTCACTTCAAATCCACTCATTTTTAGATAAGAGGTTTGCCGCACACAGCTTCCAATAAGATGCACTTCACATTTTTCCCCCTTTCGACTTTCTTTTGAAAGATTTTCATCCTCTTCGCCGTGGCGTTTGTTACCATCATGATTAACATCAACAGATTCATCACTATTGTCGCCTGTTTTCACATCTTCTTCATCATCATCGTTTACCCATGCGAGCTCATCGTGCAGGCTGAGGAGTTTGGTCGACGCCCACAACAGGACTGGAACCCTTGTATCCGCATCCAGTGGAAGCGAAAAGGTAAGATGCGTGAAATGCACATGCTTATGCAAAAGACACCACAAAAATGGTGGTGGCGGGGCATTTGGTTGTGGCCAATGAAGTAAAGGGCCACCTAAAACATATGGCCGTCTCCAGACAAGCGCCGCTGCACGTGAAACGATGCCACGTGTAAACCCTTCCATAAGGTCCCACAGACGCGGGTGCCAATAGTTCGCTGACAGAAATGCCCCCTTGAGAGCAAGGAAATGTGTGTAGCGATACCCAAATGGTCCGCCATTGGCGACGAAGTCGGCGAGTGAGAGCATCGGTGGTTCTTTCATTATTGTAAATTGTAGAACAAGATGTGATCGATTCACCCAATCTTCCTCTTCTTTACTTCTTCTTTCATCACTGTTCACACTCCGGGGACTCTGGGGACTACCCTGTGATGTGTTCCATAGAACTAAACGGTACCTCTTCTCTAAGGGATGCCACAACTGTAGTTTTGGTTGCTGTAACACACAACGGGTCTCATTACTCCCATCTGTGCAATCCCATTGTAATCCAGCAGCCACACCATCAATCTTAGCAAATGGAGCTTCTCCACAACCCACACTATCAAGGAGAGCTGTCTCCCTACGCTCAAAGTCGTCTGTGGGGTAGAATAGAGAAAGTGAAAGAGCTTCCGCTTTGACGCTGACACAATGACGCTGCCGTCGTCCACCAAGAGGGTCGGCACGCCACTCTTTCTCTGTCGAAATAGATGATATGCTTTCCATGTGTCGCCATGGCAGACAGGGAAATTTAGACGGAATCCAAGAAAAGCCTGCAGCAGCACCAGCCACGTCCCATAACGTTTCAATGAAGGCGAGAAGTTCACTTGTGAGGGCCACATGTAAAACAGCACCTGAAACGTCAATAGAAACGCAAGTACGAGTCATGCTTGTCAAAAATGATGCGATGAATGACGGATCCAGTTTCGAGTCGTCTTGGTTGTGCTGTTTCTGTTGAGCAGCTTTACCACGAGTAGTATCCCTATCAGTGATAGGATAGAGTCGAACAATAGCTGTCATTATGGGTGATTGTTTGGAAGTCGGTATTGGGCACATATTTACTAATGTATGACGTGTTGAACCTAGTTCGGTAAGTGATTCAGTGATAAATTGTGTAGTAGATACTTGAATAGTGCGACAAAGTGGTCCAACTACAATAGAAATGCTGGCAGTTGAGAGGGTTAGATTATGCGCTTCCAATCCGAATTCATTAACCACACATACGACACACTGCGAGAGTTGCACATCAAGGCTAAATGAAATCATCTCGTTTTCCTTTTCAGCTTTCCTTTGCTCCTTTTCATTGTCGTCTTTTTCTCCTTCTCCTTCTCTTTCTTCTCCTTTTTTTGTTCTTACGCCTTTGGTATTGGATTCATACGGATCTTCTCGATTTGTTGTTGAACTCATTTCCTCAAGTTGTGTTTCATGTCTAGTGATGGTATCCTTTTCTTCCGGGTTCTCCTTGTATGCACACGCGTTAAGAGCTGCCGCAAATTCTCTTGCCTCTTCTACGGTTTCACACCGCATTACAAATCTACGACACGGTTTCGTCTGCGCTGACGCCACTACCACAGCCAGTGCCGCTCGCACCGGATTTGCTTCACTGTTTGAGCGCCCGCTACACCACTTGTCGACACTAGATTGAAGCAAAGCAATACTTTGCAGTGTAGGAGGTAGTCCACACGCATCAGCCAAAACACGCCGCGCATTTGTGAGGCCGACACGCTGATCATGTCGTACCCCACCGTTTGCAAGAAGAAGCGTTACATCACAATCACCTTTTGTTGTTGTGACTTGCATATGATGGCAACAAAGCTCAGCGTGATGGCTCGGTCGTGTCGGTCGTGAAGGGTGAGAAAGGGTAAGAATACCGTGACGTAGTTGGACCCGACGCCAAGAATCTGTGTCAATCGGTGGTTGTGAATGCGAGGCGTAGAAAATTTCTTGTGAATCGCGAGGCGTAGGCTCATCTTCGATAGCAAAAAATGTGTCAAACGTACGCAGTTGCACACGACACGTATGTAAAATTGGACTCGTTGCCATAATATCCGCTCCGTTACTATTTTGGCCATGTTGCACATCTTGCTCTTTTTCTGTAAGATCTGCTAGTCTAGAGAAACCCTCGTAAATTGCTGCAGCGCCACATCGTGTGAGACGCAGACGCGTTATCCCATCTAGAGAAGCCTCACAGTCCACTCGATGCCTTAAGTGACGTGCAAAACGGGATCGAACCACTGTTCGAACCGTCAACGTCAATTGCGGGGCTTCAGCAAGTGTTTCCCATTTTCTAGTAGTCATATTCCGCCATTCCACGGTGGCACCAGATGCCACTTCCACACGTGTAAAGTTTGAGTAGTCATCCACAACATCCCCAAAAGGACTGCCAGTTTCCATCGCCGTGCGAAGACGTCGACGTCGCTTGAGACGTCGCGCCGTGTCATTTTGGACGTCAACTAAAGGAATCATTAAACGAGAAGCATCGGCGAGGTGAATTCGAAGACCACGAAGGATAATACCCCATTCGCAAAGGAATTCACGTTCAATAGCCATCATTAACGCGGATCGTCGCGCAGCTGGAGTCTCACTGGGTGTCAAAGAAGAAACTGCCACAGAGGTGTTAACCTTTGGAGCTTTAGGTGTGGTGCGGGATGGGATCATTTGTATTTGACGGCGGAAAAAGGATCGACAGGCATGTAAAAATGGTACTTGCACATCACAATCCATAGGTGCTATGCATAAACGTATCTCATGCGGTGCTTCAGTAAGGTCTCCAATATCGTCCACGGCACCAACTCCAATGCTGAGCACACTACCTTTGTTGCCTCCGCGTACTGAGGCAATGTTTCTACGCAAAGCGAGGGTGAGAGTTAATGCCGCCTCCGCTCCATTTGACCAGTGTTCCCTTGTTATTTGAATAATCGACACCACGGAGGAAGCCTTTTCGCGCAGCGCGAGTTCAACAACTTGAAATACAACATCCAGACGACGGCTTGCTGCACACGTTGCCTGCCCCGAGACATCCTTCATAATGAGTGTCGCGAAGTCCATTCGGTGCTGCGCCTCTGTACACTCTATTTCTTTTCTTCCTTCCACTAATTCTTCATCTTCGTCTTTGCACAGTGCAAATTGTGCACGAGACACTGCGACAGCTATGCACCATCTTGGCCCAACAGCGATGGGACCGGCATCAGCGAGGTCGGCTACTTCATCTGCTGCAATACCACACTCCTTAGCTATGGCGACGCGCTGCTCCTCTGTCCAGCGAGCAGCACCAACTAGACGCAGCATTTCTTCCACTTCCGCCTGCATTTCTGGGCCATCAAATAGGTCATCCTCAATGGACGGAAGTACTTCTGTTGATCGGCGGGGGTGTGCAAACATGGCCCAAGACCACCAACCACCACCTGTCACCGCATCGGCTTGATCTAATTCCGATATTTCATTGCTCGATTCTTTTGTATCGCGCTGTACTTCCCTATCGAAATGGGACCGGTGTTGGTATTGTTGTTGTTGTTGTTGGGCTTCAGCACGGCGTCGAGCGATAAGGGCGTCACGCTGTTCACGTTCAAGTCGCGCACGCACATACACGAGGCGACGCGCGAGTTTCACAGACTCCAGTGGGAGATCCATCTCCAGCTCTCGCAGCCGCTGAGCTTCGTTTGCATCAAGTGGTTCAAGCCACATGGTCCCAAGCACCTCACGCCGCGCTCGGCGAAAGAGGGCACCATACTCCTCCCGTGTTGCCTTTAGTTGGCGGTAGACGTCCCATACAAACACCGTGCGTTGCCGCCGCCGCCGTACACGATGAAGTGTGGCGTGAATAGCGTAACACCACCAACCGCGCGGATCCTTCGTGGGCCGCACAGCTGCCGACGCGAAGGGACGAAAACGTCGGAGCTCATCATACGCCGCCCCATCACGAAGCTCAGTCATGGCACTACGCAACACCGCCCACTCTGCGCGATTGACCGAGAAGCGGAGAGTATCGAGGTGGAGATGCACACCAATCGCTGGGAGATCTGCGCGGTACGGCACGGGTTGATACCGCACCTGTGCCACAACAGAGGTTGGGGAGAGCACACACCTTTGGCATTGTGCAGCGCCGAGGCATAGGCGCATACCCTCCAGAATAGCTTTCTTGTACAAGACTCGTTCTCGTGCGGCGGTAAAGTGAGGTTCATAACGCTCATCACACGCGTATGTTTTGAAAAGATCCAAGACTAGCGAAACTGTGTGGAATTTATTGGGAATACTACCGCTACTACTGCCTTCGTATTGAACAACAACATTTTGCAGTTCAAGGCGAAGGTTATTAAGGATACTTGCCTTGAGTCGTGCAGAAAAAGTGGCATCTTTTTGAGCCTCCATATTCGACTCTGTTCCATCTGGCAGGTCTACCACGGTAGAATGTTCCTCAATACTACGAACGGTGCCATTCACCTCGCTTTGCAAAAGAGCTTCGAATATGTCGAGTTGGTGCAGCTTTCGATCATACGCCTCCCGTCGTTCCCGCTCCGGGTCGTAACCGGCTGCGGTCTTTTGTTGAAGAACAACCCGAACATTTTTCACTAGCACAACCACACACTCCGACTGCAACCTCGTCCACGGAATAACAACTGTGAGCTCATCGATAGAACCTTCCTTGATGCAAATTGCCGTGTCAATAGCGCGAAGGGCGTCTTTGCGTACACGTAAATCTCGCAACCGCACGTGGCCACTCCAGAGGGAGACTTTAACCTGTTCCCTATTCACATTCTCAAAGTATTTACCAAGGTGTGTGGTGACAAGTCCCGCTACAAACTGATTGAACATACAACAACAAAATTGTTAGTAGATATACAAAAACTAAATGTATGTATATAAATATAAATAAATCGATGCGTTCTTTTTTTTTGACCTTACTGTACCGTAAACCGAAAGCAGTAATGATGCAGTAAGCACACACACAGAAAAAAAAAAAAAACTACACAAACCCACAAACCACAGCGACACCAGATCGAAAACTGCCTAATTTTACGCAAAGCAAGAACAATTGCGGGAGAGATAATCAAAAAAGAGTAACTTCGATTATGAAACACTCTCCAGAAAAGGCAAAATAAAAATAAAAAATAAAATAAATGACGAACGGAATCAAACGTAACCGAGTGGTTCACCTCACACTCTCAGCTTTTACTAAATAATACTGGCACCTTCTTTTTTGACTTCACATCGACAATTTGTTTCGCTCTTTTCTTTTCTTTTTGCAAATACAAAAAGAAAAGAGAGATACTACCCCGCTAAGAAGCAAAAAGGAAAAAAAAAAGGATTACCAAAGGGAAAAAATCCTTCCTAAAGAAACTTTTCAAGCAACCTAATTTTTCTTTTTCTGTCGTATTTTCGCTTTCCTTCGATATCGTGCGCAAGAAAGGAATCAAATACTGTTATTATTGGTTTGTTTATTGTCCTCTTGTTCTCACTAAGTCGTTGTGAATATGATAAAAACCTTCCCTCAACTTTTTTTTTTCGTTTTTGAAAATCAAACAAAACCAAAAAAAAAAAGAATAAATAAAAAAAAGAAGAAAAGCGGCATTTCAAGCAAAAGAGTTCATTTTTTAAAAATATATTTACTTCGATTCGCGCAGCTGATAGGAGGGGGAAAGTGCGGTGTTTTTTCCATTCCAAATTCAGTAAAAACAATTTCCAAAAAAGAAACAGGGGCAGAAATGCAAGTGTTTTGTAAACCGCACATGGGTGAGGGGGTGAACAGAAGAAGAAGAAGATGTTTCCCCATCGTCCAGATCGAGCAAAAAAAAAGGGGGGGGGGGAAAAAGCACACTCAGCAAAAAAAAAAATTCGGGACATGTAAATAGAAGTAAATTTATCGACAGGGAGTAAACGCTTACATATGTAAAAATATAAATATATTTATACATGTAAATGCATATGTCAACAGCAAAGAAAGATCCATTATTTTTTTGTTTCAAGAAGAACATAAAGAAATGTGTTTCCATATCCACATCACAAGACGAGGGGCGGTTCCAAGAAGTCTCTACCTCACCTCACACATTCTCACCACCTCCCCCGGAAAAAGAGACAAACCAGTACACCGTCTCCTCCTTAGCTGTCGTCCTCTTCTTTTTCTCTCCTTTCCCTTGCGATGACATGTTATCCTCCACAGCGGAAAAGACCGCCCCTTTGGTGGCTGGTGGGCTCTCCACCCAGACAGAACCGTCCTGCACCATGCGCTCGAGCACACCTTGAACGCGATACGGCTGCCACACAAGCCTTTCCTCCAACTGAGACTGTGTGAAGGCCACATATTGCGACAGCAATGGAATATCCGTCCCAACGTGTTCACTAACCGCCTCCGTGGTGGTGGAGGGTTGGTGCAAATTGATGTATTGACCACCAATGCGAAATCGATTGGGGGCCTTAGCACGTAGCGCGGCGGACTTTTCATGGTTTTGACTTTCGACTTGACGAGTGGCGCGGTAGGCGTTTAATTGTGTCGTGCGCTGTGCTAAAACAACCTCCAAAAGGGGGATGTCTTCCACACTACGATTTCCATCCGGTGTGGTTTGAATATACTTTACACCGTTCAGCTTCACCACGTTGTAGCCCTCTCCTAGAATGTGCAATTCCTGCAACGCCATGCTCACGTCTCCGTCATTTATAAGCACACGCTTACCATTATTCGAGGCGGCGGCGTCCAACTGCCGCTGCAACACCTGCACTGTACGATGCAGCGGTACAAAAGAACCAAAAAATTTGCGTTCCTTCATACATGCCTCCACAACTTTTCCAGCTAGGCTGTAATAAAAGTCACCAAGTCCCAAGGCACTAGCAAAAACATTCTTTTTAGACGAAATAAGGTCAATGCCGAGAGAGTCCGCAAGTTGGCGAAATCGCGCTCGCGCAACAGGGTCGTGCTTAATCTCCTCACTATGTTTTCGTGCAAGGGCACGCAGTTGTCCCTCCAGGGTCTCCAGTTCATCTGCAATTTGTCCAACACGTTCTGCAGTGATTTGGGCACCCAAATCTGCCATGTGTTTTTGCGTCTCTTGCTTCTTTTGGACATGAGCCACACCTATTCCGCGACGCATTTTCGCAAATGAAATACACGGTGATCCTTTCTTATTATTATTATTACTATCCTTTCTTTCAAAGTAAGTACTTGACACAACCGTTTGATAACTCACAAATAAATTAACAAAAAACTATAAACCTCCACAAGACCTAACGCAAAACAGTTACTACACAAAGAGAACAAAAAAACAACAACACCAGCACAACCAGGGAAGAAAGCAATTTTTTGTTTCGTTTACACATAATAAACATAAAAAGATGAACTAACAAGTCAGTATAAATATATCTACACAAAAAAACATATAAATTTTCTCATTCACACACAAAAAAAAAAGTTTAAAAAACAGAGAGTAAAAAATAATCCACATACACAGCGGCTTATGGTGAGTAGATATAATGGAGTACATCAGAGCTCACCATCCACCAGTAAAAAAAAAAAAAAAATTCACCGTTAGCACTTATAGCTCTCCTCAAAAAAAAAAAAAAAAAGATGATCATCGTACAAATTGGTAGTAACAATCTTCAAAAAAAAAAAAATGGGCCTCCACACAATTAAAGGAATTTTCTTGCTACTTATCACAAAAAGTAAAATGGACCGTTTAAAAACACAAATATTTTTCCACAATAAACACACAAACTGGAAGCCTTTTCTTTTCACAAAAGATAATTAATTAAATCAAAAATTCTCCACTTTTTAAATATATATATATATATATATATAAACAGCCATAATATCACAAATAATAAAGAAAGCAGAAACCGTGAAGTACACAGTTACCACTTTCTCAAAAAATCGTTTGACCAGCACTTCACCTTTATATATTACACAAAAGTTCACCAAACAATATAGTTTTTAAACTTTGGTGAACCAAAATCATTTGCTCGAGAAAGAAAAAAATTCCTTTGTGCAGAAAAATACTTATATGAACGATGTGCAGAGTGATACGAAAGAAGGACTCGATCATCTCCGATTTCCCACAAGGCCGACTCCGCCGGAAGCGGCTCCTTCTGGAAGACGTCG